>JAGFBZ010000601.1:0-134815 GCA_018398805.1 Hirundichthys speculiger
TTTTTTAAGAAGCTTGTGATTTTCCTCACAATCGTTGAGGATATCCAGGCCTTTGACTTGGGGAATAGCCTCTGCACAGCTTTGGAGAAAGTCTGCAAACTCTCTCAGTGCTAGGGGGTCATTAGCAGCTATTTTGGGCCATTTTGCAAGCTTGGTAATTCTTGGTCGTTCAAAGAGCTAAATGCTCTTTGAACGATGAATGTGCTACCATACCTCTTATTATAGAACATTCCAGATGCCTTGGTAAGCCTCCTCAGTGTTACGATAAAAATATCCCTCTTCTGCCTTTCTTGCTTCACCTGCAAGATAACTCTTTAGATACAACATTTTCTCACATACAGGTATGAATTTGTTGCCAATTAGTGCCAAAAAGGATATTTTCCAGTCAACAAACTGTTGAGGGTCACCACTAAAGATAGCTGGCTCAGGTACAGGAAGTCTGTTTAAGGTAAGGGAGTTTGCAAGAGCTTCAGCTAAGCTAAGTTCTTCTCGTGCTGCACTGGTATGGTGATGCATAAACGATGGTGCCAACTGATTTAAGGAGGGCTGTGGTACGCTGACAGGGTCATTTAAAGGGTTTTCAAAGCTGTGGCAGGATGCTAGATCACAGTTTTCAAGGCCAGTTAAAGTGCTTAAGGCTTTTACACACGTGCGGCTGCTATTTTTACTTCACTTTCTTTCTGCCTTTAAACTGTTGTAGTTTGAATTTTTCCTGCTCAAGCCTTGCCTTTGTTTTCACTTCTTCTTGTTTTAACTTCGTCAGTGCCTCATTTTCCTTTAATTTCCATTTATTCTCCATTTGGTTGACTTTAGTTTGCTGTGCAAGTTGTTAGATCCCCCAGTTTTGGTTCAGTCTCTGACTAGCAGAGTCTGTCACCGGGACCAGCTCTCCATCTCTTCGGGTAAGAGGTTGCGGTCTAGGGGGGTGTTGTGTCAGAAATTGCATTTTGAGCTAAAGTGCTGTGTCATGAGTCCATGACTTCTGGTCTCGATTCCTGCGTGTTCGAAGGCCACAGTTTTGTTATCGTTCAGGCTCCAACGAGTCTGCTAAGTTTTGACGTGGACGTCTAGAGAACTAGAGATCCAAGGTCCTGATGTTTTCATGTGATGTTCAAAGGCAACTGCTTCCTACTGAGACTGGGTCATTCTGAACCATCCGGCATTCTGTAATGACCTCTCTGAATTTGCATGCAGACTTGGAGAATAAAACTCCGTTTTGCACCTCCGTTGGTTGTCAGTGCTTTGTTTAATAACCGAATTGACTGCATCACCAGAACACAATTAGAGTATAATTGGAGTGTATTCTAATGAGTAAGATATGCCCAAATTTCTGGCATAACAGTGGCGTCCCTTTGGCTTTTACTTGTTTTTCTGTGCTTTGTCTGCTGGTTCCACTCGCTGCGGTCCTGATCGGTGAGAGAAAGCTCTTTTTGGCCGCAAATTCCATAGGTTTTGAGGAATCCGGTCTCGTGATGGGCAGCCGCAGCGACTGGATGGGGGCAAAGACGGATGACCGACCGAACCACTGTTCTGGTGAGTGAGATTTATTTTGTCTGTCTGATCACTGAGCTGCGGCGGAGCGGTGCGGAGTTTTTGTCTGTTTGGGGTGCCCCAGGGGTTTGTTTTGTGTTGTTTTTGTCTGCATGGTGTTTTCCGAGCTGTTCTGTGCCCTGTGAGCCACGCTGCCTCGTCTGTGGGTCTCTGGTCCGTGGGGTGCGAGCACCGGAGTTTTCTGTCGCTGTTGGGTGCCGACCCCTGGCACAGGTGTCGTGTTGGACAGCCTGTCGTACTGCCGTTTTCTGGTGTTACTAGCCGGTGAGCTAGGCTGCTTGAGTGTGCGCGTGGGGCTGCACCTCGATGACAGAAGTGGGAATTTGTGTGTGGAATAGTGGAGCTATCTATGGCTCTATAGGCAAAGAGTTGGCATAAGCAGTTGCCGCGATCCGGTGACGATCGGATCTAGTGTGGGCGGCTAACGAGGTCTCGGAACCAGAAGTAGTGAGCAGTTGCGGACTTAAGTCTTGAAAAAAAAAAAAAAGAGAGTTTTAGTTGTGTTTGGACCGGACGGAGGCGCTGGGCTCATGGGGGCGGGCTGTTTGTGGAACAATTCCTGAATTAAAGTATGATGCTGGTTAAAGCAATAGGCTATGGCTTTGGATGATTGCCTGTTTGATGTTATGAGGTTTGGCAGTTGAATGTACAAACATAAATTAAAGATTTCTGACGATGCGCGTTCTCGATGATCTGGGGAGACAATGCGCGGGCGCGAAGCGAAGATGCGGCGGTTAAAGGGAAAAAATAAGACAGATAAGCGCTGCGGTCTGAGCATGCACTGGGGAACCAGAGGCACTGTAGTTTTTGGGAAAGAGGCAAATTTGTTCGTTCAGAAATTTAGTCATTTTAGGAGTTTCTATGTAACAGTGTTATCAGACTGATTGGGAAAACTGTCTGGCGCAGTAAGTTCCGCGTGCGGAATTTGACTGGCCTTCTTCTTTCTTTTCCTCGCCCTTTATTACCCGAATCTGGCTTAACCCTTCACTCTCGCGTGTACATAGCAGACAACATGACAATTTCACATCTGCTTCACCCCGATAAGTTCTGGGAGTGAACTGTTTCGGAGGCGCTGGCTTAATCTGGCTTAACCCTTCACTCGCGTGTACATAGCAGACAACATGACAATTTCACATCTGCTTCACCCCGATAAGTTCTGGGAGTGAACTGTTTCGGAGGCGCTGCGCTGAAGGCGCGCGGGGGAGAGGCAGCCTCCTGCGCGCTCCAGAGACTGCTGCGCGCTCCAGACTGCTGCAGCTGGAGACTGCTGCGCGCTCACGTTTGGAGGAACTGAACTGATTGCTGTGCATAACAATGTCTCTCAGCCCAACAGCGGACAGCCGACACAGCCGTGGTGGATCTGGTCAGAGATGGGGGCTCTGACGCCCGTCTTCAATGTGGTGGGACATTGGTCAGCAGTGTTCAGCAGTCCGGCAGTGTGCTGGAAAAGTGGGAGGCGCCGGCAGCGGATTGACAGAGTGACGCCATCTGGACTCTGCCGTGGACGAGGGGGTGGGGCCAGGTGACACGTCATTACCACACGTACTGATACACAAGAATGCAAATACTGATAAGACATCGCAACACACTTTTTTTCCCTCTGTCCTTGGCCCTTGCAATGAAGAACTGCTTGCTAAAGTTTTTCTGTCGACACTGCGTGTCTGGAAAAAGGTACTACACCTTTTCACCAATTCAATTTATGATCCAAGAATTAGTCATTTCAGTCATAATATATTGCCTCAAATAATTTTGCCTGTCTCTGATTCCTCAGTCACCTTGCTAATGGACTGCATCCATACCGAAGTTAATTAATTTGTAAATTCTGCCTCAAGGTAATTAAGGTGAAGATGAAGATCACTTGGTTTGTCCATTCCTCTGCCAACAATAATAACCATTTTTGTGTGTGTATTTGTCTATTTTATGTTTATAAGAAGGAACATGGTAAAATATGAAACTGAAATCGCAATATTATACTGGTCTACGCATTGTAGTGCATGCCAGTGGCACTGACTCTGAGTCAGGGAAATTGGTAACTGCTTGTTATTTGTTGTATTATGTGTTGTCTGCAGAAGTGTGAATGTTTCAGACGACTCCGACTCTCGAAGTGCTTTGACGACAACGTGGGCTCCTTTTGACTGACTGTGCGAGCAGGAGACCCTACTGTTTTTTTACCATGCAGGCAGAGGTGCATATCGTGTGTTGTTTCATTCTAGGTGATCACGTGTCGCGCTGTGTTCACCTGGAGGGCGATGTGGGTTTCTGCCTGCTGATCGTGAATTGGGCCAATTACCAACATTCCGGAACGTTACAACGACGACGTTGGGAGCACAAGGTCCATGCGATGTAGGTTTGATCAGGAATGTCGAACCGGTTGTGATCACTCAAAAAAATTCTGATGTTAGGCTGTGTCAGCGATAATATCCAACAGTAATTCAGCAATATTGACAGTGGAGGCAGTGATGGGAGTTACACCTGTTTTTAGATCTTTGCGCGCTGCAGGTGTGATTGTTCATGCCCTGATTCTCCAATCCAAACACTGATGTTGTCGATTTGGCTAATGTTTTTTCCTGTGTTCGACCTACAGGGTGAACCTTGGACATTCACCCGTCTGTGTCAAGGTTGCTGTGAACAGGTGTTGTCCTTTGTAGGGATGGGTTCTTATTGTCAGGTGTTTGAATTGAATTGAATTGAAAATACTTTATTGATCCCTTGCGGATTAATAAATTTAATTTAATGCGAATTATTGAATTGAACTGAAAATACATTAATCATCCCCGAGGGGAAATTGGCTCGTTGCAGCAGATACAAAAATATACATAAATAGGCAGGGCATTATATAGACATTAAATAGGCAATAAATAGAAAAAAACAGTGTGCAAGTCTGTAATAATAAAACTGTAATAATGTAATAAATAAAATAGCTTGCAGTTGCTATAGCAACCTCAAAATATGGCTTGGCAACCTCAAAGCAACCCCAAGAATGGAGACTATTAAAAATGATAATCTTAATTGTGTTAAATAAAGTAAAAATGGTGACAATTTAATTTAAAATTAATTTCGTGTGTTTTTGCTTTGAATTAGGAGAGAAAGAAGACAATTCAAAAAACGATGAGAGCTGGCCTGCAGGGGTCACGCGAAGTCAGTTTGGGTAATAAAAACCGGGCCGTTAGGAAAGTGACATCAAAATGGAGGCTATCTGTTGAAGCGTAAATCTGCCAGATCCTACTGATGTGAACTTATGTGAATGTTAACTGGTTAAAATGTGAAGAACAGGTTATTGTTAAATGATTTGTAGTCTGGGCTGTTAATGTACATTTCTCACTGCTGTGAAAAGCGACATGACTATATGGTAAAATTATAATAACGAACTTCAAATCGACTTTTCATCTGTTTCATGGCTTGCGCGCTAGTTTCAGATAGCGCTGATTAGAATAAGGAGGCCGGTAATGACATGCATATCCATATTTATGCTATTTAATTGGTATTGCAATTAAATTGTCCAGCAACTCCATACAACTGTTTAGCAACAACTAAGCAACTGCGATGAAAATGTTTTGCTGCCGCCATTGTTCATCCTATGAAAGACCGTTGCATCGGTTGAAGTTAGACATTAGTCTCTACATATAAAATCAGTAAATTAACACTTTAAATACCACACCTTGCCAAGAATTAAATATATAAGAATAACACATAGACTAAATAACTCTGGCCCACGTGTGCGAATCCAATGTACAAAGTTACAAATAAGAGATTATCAAAATACCCTGTCTAATGGTAAAAGAAAAAAGAGAAAGTAACCTAGGTTAAACAGACATATGGAGATACTACAGATTTTACAGATTTAAAGTGATTGGTTGTATAGTGTGATGGCCACTGGCAGGAATGACATCTGTTCTGTTACAGGAGCATGAAGCCTGTGGCTTATTTTTCTGGTAAGCTGGATCCAGATCCAACGTGGCTCTCCACGTTGTTTGTGAGCTGTGGCTGCTGCTAATAAAGCTGTCTATGCTCACGTGATCTGGTAAGTTATGCTGTTTTGACTCTTTGGGTACCACATGCTGTGTCTATGACACTGTTGGAGCAGAAAACGTCACATTTGTCTGCTGCTAGGTGGGTTTGGTACTAAACAGTTGCCTTTAACTGTTCAATTCCATCTGAAACAGTTCATTTTTATTTATTTATTTTTGACTGTATTAAATCCAGCCACTTTCATGCCAGGTCCAGAGGACAGCGTACCTCACGATTGTGTGGCTGTGATTAATGAGATTCTGGCTCGCTTCCACATCATTGTTCGGCCCAAGCAGCTGAACTAGTGGCTTTGACTGAAGCATGCAGATTGGCGAAGGGGTAGAGCGTCACGATTTACACGGACAGCAGGTATGGGTTTGGTGTTTGTCATGAAGGTGGATGCTCTCTTGGGGGCCATCTTCCTGCCCAGTTCCGTAGCTGTGTGTATGTTAACGGGCCTGATCGTATTTCCGCAGGCAACGCTCATGCAGGTGCAGCTGCAAAGGTAGCTGCTCGTTCTCCTGTTAACTATTCTCTCGTCTCTGCAGTGGCTTCCTGCGATGCAGTCTTTCTCCTCCCCTCCCCGGCTGAGAAACGGTTGTGGCAGCGGGACGGATGTCAGCTCCACAGTGGCAGAGGCTTGGCTGAAGGAGATCCTGCCACGGTGGGAATTCCATCTGAAATCTCCAGTGACAACGGCACTCATTTTGTTAACAAAGCCCTGGTGCAGGTAGGGAAGGTTCTGGGGTTTGACCTCAGGTTTCATACTCATGTGCCAGGAACATGTGCGACAGCCATGATCTGCTTGAGACGTGTCCATTCCTGACTATTTGGGTATTTGATTTATAACACGAAATTCAAATGTTGTAACTCAGCTTCAGGATCAGAGCGTTTACATCTTGGTTTACAGCAAGTCCTTCATAAAGTCCAACACTTTGTGAAGCTCCTGTTGTTTTCTCGTTCGTGTTCTCCTCGTGGGCGGCTTCTGGGAAAAAGCGTTTGTGGTCTCGCTAGGAAGGCCGCATGTGGAGTTCAACGTCGAGATAATAGTGAGGGGTGTCTCCACCCTTACTTGTCATCTTTAAATATCTCTGAGCTTCTCATTTAGGTTAATAATTTGGATGTTACTGATAATTCTCAGGTTTATCAAAACTTCTTTATGGGTATTTATGATTCGTTGACTCATCATCATGTTAAATTATTAGTTAATAATTAGTTAATTATCCCTGTTATCTGTTTCCAAGCGTGAGGTCTAGCCTCATGTTAATTGCGTCTCGGTGGGGCAAAGTTCTTAGGGGTTTAGTTCCTCGGAGGGGTACTATGAATTTGGTCGGCCAGGTTGGCAATCTGGCGTTTGATTGAACCTTTGAACCTTACATCCTTAGCCTCAGAGGGGGTTTGGGATGTCACAATGGAGATGCAGCACCACAGGGACTCAGCGGAGCCCTGGGGGTTTGATCTGTGGACATGGCTGACCTCAGGGTCCTGGTACTCAGTATTTTTGAAAGTATTTACTCCATTCCATATTGTTTTTGGTTCTGTTTTTATTTTCATGTGTGATTCCATGTTTATTATGCCACATGATGCTAAAAGCAATGATAACATCTTTCTTTCTTGCATGATCAGAGGTCTGATTTGTTCCCCGACATCAACTGGGGGGTGCACCTGCGGGTGCTTCTGAGAATTGAATGTTCTTCTTTGCTTTAGATAGTCTTGTGGCCTTTTTTCCCACTGGGTTTTTGGCCTAGCCTAGAGTAGATAGTCTCTAGGAGGTCTTTTGCCGTTCCCCTTATTTTCGGAATCTGACAATCTAAATTGTGCTAAAATTCAAAATTCAAACCCTAAATTTAATCACTTTAATCATTTTAACCAATCCAATCAACTGATTCCAATCTGAGCTGCAAACCGTGAAACATAGCTGGGGACGGGTGTTTTGGCCACTAGAGGGATCACATTCAATAGAGTAGACTGCGCTTCATTATTCCCTGTTTAGCTCACAGTTGTGGGCAGGGCCCTTTGGGCGGGAACAGCGTGCTCTACTGCTGTGATCTAGATAAGCTTTTCATATATGCCAAGAAAATGAGGTGCAAATACAAAAGTAGGGATTGTTGTGTCAGAAATTGCATTTTGAGCTAAAGTGCTGTGTCATGAGTCCATGACTTCTGGTCTCGATTCCTGCGTGTTCGAAGGCCACAGTTTTGTTATCGTTCAGGCTCCAACGAGTCTGCTAAGTTTTGACGTGGACGTCTAGAGAACTAGAGATCCAAGGTCCTGATGTTTTCATGTGATGTTCAAAGGCAACTGCTTCCTACTGAGACTGGGTCATTCTGAACCATCCGGCATTCTGTAATGACCTCTCTGAATTTGCATGCAGACTTGGAGAATAAAACTCCGTTTTGCACCTCCGTTGGTTGTCAGTGCTTTGTTTAATAACCGAATTGACTGCATCACCAGAACACAATTAGAGTATAATTGGAGTGTATTCTAATGAGTAAGATATGCCCAAATTTCTGGCATAACAGGGGGTTCACCTCGCTAAGATTTCCTCAACTTATTTAAGCTGGTGTCGAGGGGATTCGCCTAGCTCTCACTGCATACAAATTCCAGCCATCTATCCCCGCTACCTAATAAATGACCTAAGAGGAATAGCCAGTGGCTCCAAGTCCAGCTATCGGTCACGTCTGTTAATTTGCAGCTCCCCTCTTAACCCTTTAGGCGCCGGAGTTTTTTCAAGAAAATATTCAATTTTGATATCAAGATTTCAAAAGGCTATAACTTGAAAGCAGTTTGAGATAGAGGTATACTGTCAATGAGAAAATTGTTCAGTATGACTCAAAGTTTGTGATAGGAGTGAAATTATTCAAATAATTTGCATATTATGACGTCACAAGGTGGTGGCCATATTGGGAAATGTTCAATTTTGATATCAAGGTTTCAAAAGGCTATAACTTTAAAGTGGTTTGAGATAAAGGCATATTGTAAATGAGAAATATCTTCAGTATAAACCAAAATTTGGAATGGAAGTAGACTTGTCATCTAATTTGATTATTGTGACATCACCAGGTGGCAGGCATAGAAAACATCCATTTTTGTTTTCAAGATTTCAAAAGGCTGCAATTTGAAAGTGGGCATTCTATAATTGAGGAATATTGTTGAAGCAAAATTTGGGCTTTAAGTAAATTGTCAACTAATTTGCATATTGTGACATCAACAGGTGGCGGCCATATTGGAAAATGTCAATTTTCTTAGATTTCAAAAGGCTATAATTTGAGCGGTTTGAGATAAGGGAATACTTTCAACAGTCAATGTAAAATATATTCAGTATGAAACAAAATTTTTGATAGAAATAAATTCACTGATCCAATTTTTATAATCTTTAGGCACTGTTTTGGGGCCATATGGAATTGTATTATTTTCAAAGACCTTCAATGATCAAGATGGCACTGCTTGTATTTTTTCAGTGTGTGGTATCTTTCATTGCAAGGCACAGCACAAAGACCTACTCCACACTGACGGATGTTTCACGGGTGATGAGGCTCCAGAGTTCATCATTCAGAAAAAGAGAGATGAAATCAAGTGGCTCAAAATTTGTCAGATCGTCTCCACAATAACCAACAGGCTCATCAAAATTTGGGATACACTTTAGATATTCTTCCTCTCCTCTCAAGAATTCCCAGCCATCATCATTATTATCATTGCCGCCGTGATTTGTGGAGCGGTGATGAACGCCAACTCTACCACCACCGCCATTTGCGGTGTGTTTTCTCCCGCGACTTCTCCCGCGGCTTCTCCCGCGGCTTCCACAACCGCGGCTGTTTTCATCCCCGCTACATTCACCGATATTTGCGGTGTTATGAGACCCTCTGACATCCCGACCACGTCCTCTGCTTGGTTTTAGCAAGCCACACGAGGTGAAGCACCTGTTGTACTGTGTGATGGTTGTGGACTTTGACGCGCGGACCCGCCGTCACTACACATGTCAGTTTCATCGTCACTGAACAACTCTACGTTTTCTCTCTCGCTCCGCTGAGCACTACCGCCACTACTGCGCCGCCCCGTCTCTGCGACGGAGGGTGCTTTGCAAACTCTTTTTTCTCTGAAACTTTGAATGGTACCACCCGCAAAAAATCTACTGAGATTACAGGCACACATGTCTCCTATCTCCTGTTAAAAAGTAGTGACACGATTCGGCACCACATTTATAGATACAGCCGGTTTTATTCAGCAATGTTGCTTGTCGCAATATTGCGACTTTGGCGCTTAAAGGGTTAAGATCTGGGCTCTTGTTACTGGCTAGGTTAAATTTAGTGGCTTGGACAGCAAGCCCCAAGGATATGTGACAATATGTGACTAGAATAACCGATAAGAATCTATGTTAACTAGTGCAGAGGCATAACCAATGTCGATGCAATTGTGGATACAGATGTAATGTCCACTACGACATCTTATGATAGTTTTTATATTTATTAAAGCAGATTAGCAAGGTTAAGCAGCAGCATTGATTGATTATACAAATTCTAATTCTACAGAGAAAGGCAAATTAAAGCTGTGGCTTACAAATTGATTCATCTGGTTGGTTCAAGGACAGGCTGGAATGTACGGAATGTGGCGCCTTTGCGTTGTTCAAGGCCACTTGCAGAGAGAGAGAGAGCGCAAGGTCAACTCTGGTTCGCCCCTCCTCCTTGCTAGCAGTGAGCTAGGGTAACTCCAAAACTCCAATTATATTCCTCAAGTGTTGGAAAAATGGTTAATCCATTCTTGCGTCTTCTTTTGCTCTTGAAGAATAAATCCTTCATATTTTTCCCTCCGATGGTTGTGTAGTGGGACAACTATCCACCTGATTAGATCCAGGTGTAATCCCATTTAGGGATTGGTCAACGTCTGCTGGCATTCTAGTCAATATAGGAAACTGCTGATTATCTGCACTTGTTCCGCTGGGCTGGTGCTTGCTCATTCTGCTGGAGATCGAGACGGTGATTGTCTCCCCCTGATTGTCTGTAAACTGGCTGCGTTGGTATGTTGCCTTGGTATTTTGCACACTATTTACAGCAATATTCATCATTTTTCTAATGATTCATACTGCAATAGGTTCCCATAATAAGCTGCTTTGGGGTAAAAGGCTTCCTCCGACTCGGTTGAACCTGTCTCTGATCGGTGGGTTCATCAGTCTCTCTCGCTGTCTGGATGCTTGCATTTCGGCAGCTCATTCATGTAGCTCTGCGCCTTTTTTTTTATAGACACAGAGGACCCGGCAGTTACTGGCTTGTACCAGAGGACCAAGGCAGGTGCCTACTTCAAGCGGGGAGGACAGACGCACTCTCGTGCAGTAACAAACAGCGGAGACTCTGCCTCCGGCCGTACGCTGACTACCACTGCCGTCTTGCCCTGAGTCTTGGCTTATAGGCCACAAAAGAGGTTTTACCCCTCAGCGTCGTCTGACAGGCGACTCTAAGGATCTGGATTTGAGTCAGCTCAAGGATTAATTCCCTTTGTGCTTTGTGGTTTTTTTGCATTACTGGTTTTAATTTTTTTAGATTTTCTTTTAAACTGTTTTTAATGTTTTTTCTTGTGTTGCAGCTGGGCTTCCTCCCCATTGGTCGACAGGCTCTTGGTGGTGGCATCTCCCTTTGCTTTGCTGTGTGCATGTGACCAACACAAATTGGATGAGGTGGCACGGAGTGTGAGCTTTATTTGGTGGGGTGTTTTTGTTTATTTCTTTTGGAGACAACCTTGCTTTTGATGCCTGTTCACACCCAGTAAGTCCAGCTGCATTTTATTTCTCTTAGTTTGGTCTTATATTCTTTTTTTTTCTTGTTTTAAAATGAAAACTTTCTTAAATGGAACCTGCATGTCTCCATTGTATGAACGGACTTGAGTGCTTTTTTTCAAAGGCAGATTTTCCTTGGGGCGTTGTCGAACTCTAAAAAGACTTACCACTTGCCACATTTTGGCGCTGGTCGGCAGGATCTTACTTAAGTGGACACTCGTTCCGTTTTTCTTTTTCTCTTCAAGAAAGTGTATTTTTAATCAGTGTTCTTGTGTATGTAATATTGTCTTTATATCTTTTTTTTTGGTCTAGGGGGCAAGACGGCAGTAGGAACTGTGATTCTGTGGTACAGGTCTTCATTGAGGGAGAGCTGCAGGAACTAAGAAATTTGGTTGCTCAATTAAAAGCTGATAATGAGAGACTGCAGCAAGAGCGTGCCTCTACTTCTTCTGCTGGTGATGTGCCTTCTGCCTCCTTTGTGCCACTCCCTGGTACTTCTACTAATCTTCCTGTTATGGCGAGATTGGTGATTATTCCTCGTGATAGGAAATGTCCTATGTTTAGGGGGAAGGTTGGTATGAGCTTGCATGACTGGGTTGAGGAAGTGCAGGCATGCATGAGAGCACGACATTTGACAGCTGACGAACAGGCATTTTTTTTGTTCGACCATTTGGAGGGGGAAGCACGTGAGGAGATCAGATATCGATCTGCTGCTGCTGAGCATTCTGACCCCAAGAAAATCTTGGCTGTGTTGGAGGATCTGTATGGGTGCACAGATTCTTATGTGGCCCTGCAGGAGGCATTTTTTTCCCGAAAGCAGCATGAAGGTGAATCTCTGCTAGAATACTCCCTAGCTTTAATGAACCTGATGGAGAAGGTTAAGCAGCGTGCACCAGGTAACATTCCAAACTCTGAAATTTTACTCAGAGATCAGTTCATCGAACAGGTATTGGATGGTACGCTCCGCCGCGAATTAAAACAGTTTGTTCGCAGACGTCCTGCCTCCACCTTGCTTGATGTCAGGGGGAGGCTCTCCAGTGGGAGCGTGAGGGTTTGTCTAATATGCAAGCCAAACCTGGTCATGCAGTAGTGAGCATTCAATATGGTGTACAAGGAACTCCTTATGGAGCATCACCAGCTCAGGTAACAGAGATTGGTGAAGTGATGGAACTGTTGAAACGCCAGCAGGAGCAGCTGAATATGCTCACTGACAGCATTGCCCGTTTGCAATACTCTAAACCACACGGTCCTTCACGTAACTCAGTAAACAGGCCTTTTGTATGTCGGCGGTGCAACCAACCAGGTCACTTCCCCAGTGACTGTGATGGGGAGCGTGTTCTATCTCACCTCCGCTCCTCTCGTGGTTCTCAGCAGCCTGGCAGGCAGTCACAGTCGGAAAACTAGCACCCACTGAATTGTTGGGCCACTGTTCGGGTGGGGTGTTGCTTGGTCCACAAAATGCATCTAATGGGTACGTCGCCAATCTGGTTTCATCCTGCCCGCATGTAGATGCGGAGATGGAAGGCATCAAAGTCCCATGTCTTGCAGACACAGGCTCTATGGTATCTACAATTACTGAAAGTTTTTTTTCTGAGTATTTTAAACCATGGGGCCAGGAGAGACTCCAGTCCCGCCACTGGTTACAGCTGAGAGCAGCTAATGGATTGGCTATTCCTTACATTGGCTACTTGGAGCTGAACCTCAAGCTCTGTGGGAAAGTGATGCCCCGTTGTGGTGTACTGGTGGTTAAAGATCCCTCTGGGGATTCTCCCAAGATGCCTGGTGTTCTTGGAATGAATGTCATCCGTAAGTGCTATGCTGAGCTCTTTGGGCAATATGGTGTAGGTCTATTTGAAACGCCTGTTATTTTGGAAGCCCCAAAGGCTGTATTTCAGGCTTTACAGGACTGCCATCGAGCCGTTACCGCTGCACTGCCTGAACTGATAGGTCAGGCAAAGGTAAGAGGAAAAAAGGCATGTCGAATACCAGGTGGGGTCATGAAAATTGTTGCTGCTACATGCTCTCAGAAGTTTTCTAGTGGTACTATTCTGTTTGAGCCATTGGACTCTGTTTTGCCTGCTGGGTTATTGGCATCCCCTGCCTTGGTGAAGGTAGTGAAGGGTACAGCCTACATACCGGTTGTTAATGTGGGTTCCAGTTAGGGATTGACCGATTATCAGCCGGACCGATTATCGGTGCCGATATTTGGCATTTTTACGTATATCGGCTGTAAATCAGCCGATATACGAAGCCAATCAGAAGCTGAAACTGTTTGCAAGGTCCTCAAACACGGCGGAGAGATAAATTTTCTCGTGTGGAGAAGCTCCAGTGTGGACGAATGTGTCAAAGGTACGTTGGAAACTCCTGAAATTGTAATAAACATCCCAGTCCTCTGCATGTCACAACTACTAGTAACGTTACTATGAGCAGAATACCGTAAAAATGTAATAAACATCAGCGGCAGCTCTGCTGGCTCGTAGTAGCTCCCGACGCGTCTGAATGATTTGAGACAAAGCTGCTGAAAAAATCGATATGAGAACAGTCCGTTATAGTCGAAGCGTATGTGTGTGAGAAAAAAACTCAAACTAAATTCAGTCTAGTTTTATTGCATGAAAGCGTGACGAGGATAGAGAATAGTTTGTTACAACGAGAGTAACTGCAGAGCAGCAAAGCACCGTCCGTCTGACAGAAAACAGTCGGACAATAATAACTGCTGAACTACCGAGTTATTTAACTTTATCTCTTTGTGTTGATTGAGAGATCCCAAAAATGTTAGGTGAAGTTGTCTTTGATAGTTTATTTTAGAGGCGGACCGCGAACTTTATAGCACCCCCTCGAAGCGCTGCAGCCGTCTCTCGGACTAGTGACGGGTCGGTCGTGAACGAGAGCCGGAAAAGAGCCGGCTCTTTGAAGTGAACGACGGGAGCCGGCTTGTGAGCCAGAGCGATTTTTAAAAAAAATATTATCTTATATTGTCTTTTAAAGCCGCATTAGTCAACATGTGTGGCTGTGGCAACGTCTGTGTGACTACACTGAGCAGGAGGGAGGGGGGGAACAGAGTCAACAACACTCTGCTGGGAGGGGGTTACAGACACACACAGGAGGCAGAGAGACGAGAGTGAGAGGAGCGCAGGAGGATTTGACCAGTTCACCAAAGATGAGTGACAACAGGAAAAGGAGTAAAATTTGGACACATTTTAAAGTGTTAGACTCCGGAAAGGCAGAGTGAACACTTTGTAAAATACAAATTTCATATGGAGCAGGCTCCACAAACAACCTGCACAGGCATATTCAAACTAACCATCCAACAGTGCAATTAACAGAGTTGGAGAAAAGACCAGCAACGGACTCTGAAGGTTTTTCACTGTAAATAGTTGCACATTTTAATTTGTATTTTGTTGAGTGATGTTTAGTTGATTTTGTTTTTTCACAAATTGAAATGGGTCTTTTTTTTTATTTAGAATTTATTCATGTATATGTTAAGTTTATTAATAAAGCCATATAAATACAATACATATGTTATATTTTATGTTTTTTTAACATTAGTTATTCATTTTACACATAATTTGGTAATAAATTAATTTAATTAACAAAAAATCTGAGGAGCCACTTGGGAGCCGAGAGAGCCGGCTCTTTTTAGTGAGCCGAGCCAAAAGAGCCGGCTCTCCACAAAGAGCCGGAATGCTCTTCACTATCTCAGACCGCCAGATATGATGTAATTGTTTTCGCACAACAATCAGTTCTTGAAGTGGAATTTTTTCAGTTACACTTATTCATATTTTGTTTGCATGTCTCTGCCTATGTGTGTGTGTGTGAGGCGGGGGGTGGGGGAACTGAAGTAATCGCAAATAACTGTGTAGTATTGTACATGATGGTAGTCTGCAGGACGGCTGTGGCGGTCTGAGGAACAAGTGACTAGAACTCCTATGTATTTTATTTTAATATGTTAAAGACTTCAGAAAATATAAAACATACATATTTAGGAAAAGTAATGTAATGGCAGACCTGTAAATTTTGTTTGGAGAAAGTTATTCACATAATAACATTCCTAACCATCTGTGAGACTGCTTCGGTGGTTCTAGTGTTAAAATATAACATTTAATAAAAAATTGATGAATATCGGCTCAAAATATCGGCTATCGGCCTTCCTGACTACTAATGATCGGTATCGGCCCTGAAAAAACCATATAGGTCAATCACTAGTTCCAGTACAGTGTGGCTTCACCCTCACACTGTGTTAGGTACATTGAATGGAGCGAATGTGGTCAGCCTTCCACCAGGAGTGACGGAGGTGCCATCTGAGATAGCCACTGTGGCATCCCAGAGTCTTTCACCTACTATAGCAGAGCAGATTAGTGAAATAGATCTGTCTCGGCTACCTGTTGAAGAGCAGGATCGGGTGAAAGATCTTCTGGCTAAATATACTTCAGTCTTCTCAGCCCAGGATGGTGATTTAGGTTGTACCAACCTAATTTCACATGACATCCCCTTGTTGGACGACCCTCCGGTGAAACAACGCTATAGGCGCATCCCCCCTTGTGACTATGAACTGGTGAAGGAGCATTTTAATCAGCTCCTGCAGACACAAGTAATTAGAGAGAGTAGCAGTCCATATGCCTCCCCCATTGTCCTTGTGAGGAAAAAGGACGGCACCTTGCGCATGTGTGTTGATTATCGTCAGCTAAATGGCAAGACAAGAAAGGATGCTTTTCCTCTGCCCCGTATTGAGGAGTCTCTGGATGCGCTCACAGGTGCATGTTGGTTCTCAACAATGGATTTGGCCAGTGGGTATAATCAGGTCCCTGTTACTGAAAGTGATAAACCTAAGACTGCCTTCTGCACTCCCTTTGGCCTGTTTGAATGGAACAGGATGCCCTTTGGGCTTTGCAATGCCCCAAGCACTTTTCAGAGATTGATGCAACGCATCTTTGGTGACCAACAGGGTCAGAGTCTTCTCCTTTACCTAGATGATATTGTGGTCTTTTCATCTACAGTTGAGCAACACTTGGAGAGGTTGGAGGTTGTGCTAGGGCGGCTCCAATGAGAAGACCTCAAGGCAAAGCTCTCCAAGTGCTCCTTCTTCCAACCAGAGGTGAAATATTTGGGTCATGTTATTTCTGCCGCTGGTGTTGCTACTGATCCTGGTAAGATTGAGTCTGTGGCTAACTGGCAACCTCCCAATACTGTATCAGAGCTGCGCTCCTTTCTGGGATTTGCTAGCTATTACAGGCACTTTGTGGAGGGCTTTGCTAAACTGGCTGCACCTCTACACCGCCTTGTTGCTGAGCTGGGAGGTAAGCCCCAGAGGGGTGCTGGGCAGTGTTTGTCTGACGCATGGTCTGACCAATGTCAGCAAAGTTTTGATGCCTTGAAGACCAAGCTGACCTCAGCACCAGTTCTTGCCTATGCTGACTTCTCATTACCTTTCATACTTGAAGTGGATGCAAGCTTTGGTGGTTTGGGTGCAGTGCTCTCTCAGGAGCAGGAAGGAAGGGTTAGGCCTATAGCCTACGCAAGTCGAGGACTAACGCCCCCTGAAAGAAATATGCAGAACTACAGCTCTATGAAGCTGGAGTTTTTGGCCCTTAAATGGGCCATGACTGAGAAGTTCCAGGAATACTTGTTGGGTCACAAGTGTATTGTCTTCACTGATAACAATCCCCTGAGCCATCTTGCATCTGCCAAGCTTGGAGCCACAGAGCAGCGCTGGGCTGCACAGCTTGCTGCTTTTGACTTTGAGGTCAAGTATAGATCGGGAAGAAGTAATGGTAATGCGGATGCTTTGTCACGCCAGCACCCACCCGATCAGCAGGTGCTGGGAGCCTTGCTTCCTGGCACTTCTTTGCCTAGATCACTTCAGCAGGCTTTGTATTCCAAGGATGTTGAAGCTATGCAAGCTGCTGTTACAGTCTTGCCCCAACACACCTTGACAGACATTTCTGCTCTACAAGAAGCTGACCCAGTTATTCAAGAAGTGTGTCGCTTCTGGAAACAGAAACGACGGCCCAATTATGAGGAACGGAAGCAAATGTCTCATGCTGCTGTAGTACTCTGCCGGCAGTGGGATCGGCTGGTTGAAAAGAAGGGGGTCCTCTATCGCAAGATCTCCCTCCCGCCCAGATGGTGCGGAAACAGTGCTGCAATTGCTGTTGCCAGCTGGTTTAATAAAGGAAGTCCTGACAAGTGTTCATCAGGAACACGGGCATCAGGGCACTGAAAGGACATTGGGCCTTTTGCAGTCACGGTGCTACTGGCCGGGCATGTCTTTCTGACGTGACACAGTGGTGTCAGTCCTGTGAACGGTGCCAGGTTGCCAAGGATACTCGGACTGCTGCCCATAGTTTTATGGGTCATCTGCTGGCTTCCTGTCCAAATGAGATTCTTGCCATTGATTTTACTGTGTTGGAACCCACCCATAGCGGATTGGAAAATGTGCTTGTGATGACGGATGTCTTCAGCAAGTATACTTTAGCCATCCCCACTCGTGACCAGAGGGCCTCTACTGTGGCCAATGTGTTGGTTAATGAGTGGTTTTACAAGTTTGGGGTCCCTGTTAGGATCCATTCGGATCAGGGTCGCAATTTTGAGAGTGCTTTAATCCAACAGCTCTGCAACTTGTATGGGATTGAAAAATCCCAGACCACCCCATACCACCCAGCAGGAAATGGCCAATGTGAGCGGTTCAATCGAACACTGCACAACAACTTGCTGCGCACTCTTCTTCCTGTTACCAGGAAATGGGATTGGCACTCATGTCTGCCCCAACTGTTGTATTGTTACAATACCACACCTCATCAGTCTACTGGAGAATCTCCCTTCTTTCTTCTTTTTGGACAAGAACCTAGATTACCCATTGACTTTCTTCTGGGTAAGGTTCAGGACCCTGTCAGTGGAAGTGTTCAGGATTGGATTCAGGAGCATCAAGCTCGCCTGCAAATAGCCTTTGATGGGGCTCGGGAGCAGCTACAATTAGCTCCTGACCGCAGAAAAAGAAATCATGATCGGCATGTAAAAGAGGTTCCATTCAAAAAAAGGACAATTGGTGTTGGTGCGGGACTTTAGTGCTAAAGGGCGCCATAAGGTACAGGATAAGTGGGGGTCAGTTGTGCATGAAGTCCTCAAAGCTCCAGAGCAAATGGGTGCGGTGTACACGGTGGCACCAGGTGGAGACCCAGCAAAAGCCAGACAGCTTCATCGATCTTTGCTAAAAGCGGCTATTGGCATGGAACCCCCTGAGCAACTGCCTGAAAACCCCCCATTCGCTGACAATCCAGAATCTGAGATGTCGGATGAGGACTTGTTTGTGAGACAGGACGCTTCCCATGAAGGTTTGAATGCTTCACCTGCACGAACACCTGTAAATGCCCCACCACTTCCTCCTGCACCACTCCATCACATTGTCAATCTTGGTGAGTTGGCCCCCATTGTGCTGGATCCATCCTTGGCCCCTGCACCTGTGAGTAGTTCAGACTCAATGGATCAGATTGGTAAGTCTAGTATTGTGCGTAGAACTACGAGGCAAACAGCTGGTCAACACTGTAATGTCCATCACCTTCCAAGGTCAGTGGAGAGTGCACCATGGCGAGATGCTGCACACTCCGATCCAACCTCCAGCTCTGTGATGGCTTTCTTTAGGCCATGGCATTAGTGGCATTGGCAGTCCATCGTCGGGACGCCGATGCAAAAAGGGGGGGTAGATTGTAGTGGGACAACTATCCACCTGATTAGATCCAGGTGTGATCCCATTTAGGGATTGGTCGACGCCTATAGGAAACTGCTGATTATCTGCACCTGTTACGCTGGGCTGGTGCTTGCTCATTCTGCTGGAGATCGAGACGGTGATTGTCTCCCCCCGATTGTCTGTAAACTAGCTGCGTTGGTATGTTGCCTTGGTATTTTGCACACTATTTACAGCAATATTCATCATTTTTCTAATGATTCATACTGCAATAGGTTCCCATAATAAGCTGCTTTGGGGTAAAAGGCTTCCTCCGACTCGGTTGAACCTGTCTCTGATCGGTGGGTTCATCAATCTCTCTCGCTGTCTGGAGGCTTGCATTTCGGCAGCTCATTCATGTAGCTCTGCGCCTTTTTTTTTATAGACACAGAGGACCCGGCAGTTACTGGCTTGTACCAGAGGACCCAGGCAGGTGCCTACTTCAAGCGGGGAGGACAGACGCACTCTCGTGCAGTAACAAACAGCGGAGACTCTGCCTCCGACCGTACGCTGACTACCACTGCCGTCTTGCCCTGAGTCTTGGCTTATAGGCCACAAAAGAGGTTTTACCCCTCAGCGCCGTCTGACAGGCGACTCTAAGGATCTGGATTTGAGTCAGCTCAAGGATTAATTCCCTTTGTGCTTTGTGGATTTTTTTGCATTACTGGTTTTAATTTTTTTAAATTTTCTTTTAAACTGTTTTTAATGTTTTTTCTTGTGTTGCAGCTGGGCTTCCTCCCCATTGGTCGACAGGCTCTTGGTGGTGGCATCTCCCTTTGCTTTGCTGTGTGCATGTGACCAACACAAATTGGATGAGGTGGCACGGAGTGTGAGCTTTATTTGGTGGGGTGTTTTTGTTTTTTATTTCTTTTGGAGACAACCTTGCTTTTGATGCCTGTTCACACCCAGTAAGTCCAGCTGCATTTTATTTCTCTTAGTTTGGTCTTATATTCTTTTTTTTTCTTGTTTTAAAATGAAAACTTTCTTAAACGGAACCTGCATGTCTCCATTGTATGAACGGACTTGAGTGCTTTTTTTCAAAGGCAGATTTTCCTTGGGGTGTAATTCCCCAAGGTGGCGTTGTCGAACTCTAAAAAGACTTACCACTTGCCACAGTTGGTTAGCTCCCTTGGTCCCAAGCCGGTCCTGTTCCTTCGAAGACGCCCCACGGAAGAACGATGAATTCTCTCTGTCTTCTCTTTTTATGCCATTCTCTCTCTCTCTCTCTTTTTCTCTCATCCAGCCTGCATCAGCCCCAAAATGTCCCTGTTTGGTTTTTATTTGGTCTTCCCCAACTTCTTGATTGGTTCTCTCACATTTGCATAGGCGTACATAATTTCCCCCAAACTCATATGACACTTCTGATTGGTTATCTACATATACAGAGGTGTGCATAATTTTACATAATCCCTCCTTTACATCATGCATAATTCACAGGCCATGTCCCACAATGATTTCATAGGTTTACCGAACAGCAGGGGCGTTCACCTAATCATCATGACATACACAATTCAACCACGCAGCTCCTCCCAGACACCAAGGTTAACCTGTTTATTTGGCCATATAGCTCGTTAAGCTAAAGCTTATCGACTAAAGCTAACCCTTATCTAACGATCTATGTACCAATGTATGTTCCAAAGCTTCATTAACTGATTGATTGATTGGTTCGTATTTAATCACAGAATTTGGTAATGGTCTACAGTCTGCAGCCTGCAGCTCATTCACCATATCTCTGCACAAAGCACACAGCCACTTCGCCAAGGCCACTCTGAGCTGCCACCCTCCTCGCCTTTGACCCAGACACCTGGCCCCACTATTGTGTATGGCAAAGTAACTTTAATGTTTACACTGACGGACTCTCTCCTCCTGCTTTCTGTTGTGTCTCCGTAGCTTTGAGCCTGCAGAATTGTTTGGGATAACCAGTCACCTCTTTCTCAATCGAAAAGTAGCCTAATTATCAAACCCTGATTCATACTTCGTTCAATCTATTTCCCCTCTATTTTAGGAGTATCCTCAGGGCTAATTATTATTTTCATTGGGACTTTTACCTTATAAAAACCGATATAATAACTTATTCAGTTTTCATCCATCTCTGCTCCTGTTTGATAAACATAGCCATTGTTTTCATTCCATTGCGGCACACAGTGACCCTCGGCAGCTCAGATCAGCCGCTGACAGCACAGACGCACAGTGTCTTGACCCAACGAGAAATGTTAATGATGACATAGAATGAACATAGATCTATTCCAACATTGTTAATACATCTTGTTTCTGATCATTGACAAGAATCACACATTTCATTGATTAGAGATTGATTACAAATCACATTAATTACCATTTTTCTGTTACTCCATCACTCTATAACAGAAAAATCTCATCCCCAAAGCTGGTATAATTCCAATTTCATTCTGGGTCACTTGACAAAGTATTTCTTGTGTGGCCTTTGCTTGTTCTATTTTAACTGCAAATTCAACTTTTGCCACACGACTGCTTGTAGAATCTGTCTTTGAACGTGCAACTGAACTTTCTGCCAATTATGTTTCAGTTTTTGTATCACCAAACAGAGCCATAGTCATTTTTGTTTAATATCATCCTTACTCTTTCCTTTTCAAGACGATCATTAAAGTGTTGATCAATATTCTCTTGTCGTTCAGTAATAAGCTCACAAATGTCTGTTGTTAGCACAGTACAGGCGTCCATTTTTATTACTATGCTTGGGGTCATGTTTTGGTTGCGGCGAATGGGCTCATAATGTTGTTGTACAACTGCGTGCTTGCCCCTGACATCATGGCTGGCACGGTTTAAATCTTCGGGTGAACAGAAAGCCTTTAGTTTTGTTCTGATTTCTTTAGCTGACTCCTTCCAAGAGTTATAAGCTCTGTTAAATGCCCTTTCACTTTTCTTTGCATCCTGTTCATGCATTTCTTTGCCCTTTTCCGTCTTTCTTTCCGGCGTCTTTCACGTTTGCTGGATCTCACCTCTTGCTGCTCTACATTGTTGGGTTCTTCAGCAGTGCACAACATTTTGTTTCTATAATGTGTGTTTGCTCTTTATAGTAATGTCTGGATGTAAATTTGAATGAATGTGGATTTAACTTTAAGACTATTTAGGAAGCAACACTAAGATCAGACATTTAAACCATGTAGGTACACAAGTTAGCAACCACACATGTAACTGTCAATACTGCTGATATACCATGAGTTACTTTGGAGGATAAACAATCCATACAATTTAAGAAATGATATTTATCTAGTGCACATACACTGCAGCTTTTAAAATTGTCAAGCCACAAACGCATTTAAGGCAATAAACTCTGAATTAGTGTGCAAGTGATTTGATCTTCTTATCAGCAAAATCCTTACTGAGTATAATACCTGAACCTTTATGATTAACCAAGTCAGAGTTCAATATGGAGAGCGGTGATGAAGTTGGAATGATTCTTGACAGGAGTAGTCTCTCTGGACTGACACGTGGGTTGCACTCGTCTACTTTGGGACTAGCTTTCACTTGGCGAAGAGTTTTCACTGTAGCAGTTCCTCAGACCCAAGAAAACACGGAGAGCTTAGACAGGTGCAGTGGATTCAGGTTTACTTCAGTCAACACCAAATATCACTGTAGTACATCTAATACACCGTCAAAATTAAAAGGAAACATAAAATACATCTGCTTCAGTGCCTTTGTTTAACTCAGGACATGAATACATTGCACAAAGTACAAACTTTGTGAACTAATGACTTCAAACATATACCTTGCTCCGCTGTCCAAGGGCTGCAAAGTATTTATGCCATTAAAGTTTGTGCTGTGCCGCTCCAAAACCTTCTGCTGCACTCCAACAAATATGCACCAGCAGTCCACATTCATAAAGAGTAAAGGAATCTTCCTCCTCCTCTGGTCCTCGGGACACTTCAGCTCAGGGCACCGACCGAAAGAAAACGTGGTATAAAGCTTCTCTCACTCGTGTTTTTCCGGTCCCAGTGAAGGCCTTGCCTGTCACCAACTAGGCTACAGCACACTCTACTGGACATCACTGATAACGACATGAAATTATCTTCTCAACACCAAAAAAGGACATTTACACAAAGAACTTACTCTCTCTTTTCCAACCTTGCCAGGTCTTCCTACAACACACGAGCTACTCTTCATGTTTTGGATCCCTCAGGTCAACTTGCAAAAAACAAAAGAAAAGATTAAAAAAAACCAGGACACAAAGACTGTCTGCCGTTTTTCTATTTTCCTCAGTGGGAATATGCAGTCTGTTGCGTCTCAACACCATCAATGACAACAGAGTCACAGCTAGCAGGGAGCTCAGAGCTAAAGGGGAAACCTCACACAGGAATGCTCTTTTAAATGTCGTGTGTTTCTTTATGATGTGACTTTTCTGTTCAGTTTATTGAGTTCCTGTGTTTTGCTACTAAAGCGGGCATGTACTATGAAAGTCTTCCAATTTAAATGTAAAACGTACTATTGCTATAAACTTTTTTTTTCTTATTAAGCTTGAGGCGTAAATAGCATTAATGGTGTCTGTAACTCTGAAAAATATCTCTCACGAGACAAAAGTGGAATATATGATGGACGGAGAGAGCAGGTTGTCTGCAGGTGTCGTCCTCACACGTAGAGTCACGTACAAACATTCGACACCCACGGGCGAATCACATGTTCTGCACTAAAGAAAAGAAATAAATGCTAAAGTTAGTCGCGAGGAGCTGATTCTGGAAACACTTGTGCAATAGCGTTCTCATTTCTACCCTAAGTGTGAGGTGAACTGAATTTTCCCGTGGATGTAGACGTTTGCATGTAACTGCTTAGATTAGTTACAGCTGATGACAGGTGTATCTATAAGCTATGTAAGTTGAGGGGGAAGCGGGTTGACTCTTTGTTTACCTCTTTGTATCGTGCTAATTTAGTTTTGACCTGTCTGCAGCTGTGTTGACCTCTTCTGAACATCTGGGTTTGTTTATCAAACTCATCTTTTGTAGTCTTTCGTCTTTCAAACTATACTGAATTCTCTGTGTGCAAGAATATAATGTTCAGGGAGTTATTCTGTAAAATGACCGAATACAAATTCTTTCAATTTTCCTTTTTTTTTTTTAAAATAGCTGCTCAGTAGAACATAAACACTGTCAATGTACCTCCAGATGTAATGACAAAGAAACCAACCACTGGTGTATAAAAATGAGAATAATTTTACTGCATATGTATGTAATAGCTGCCTCCCGTACTGTACTCCGCTGACAAACTTCCCCTCAGGGTCTTGATCTTTTCACCTGGCTTTAAACCATTCATTATTCAAAGCTACAGTCCTCTGCAGCACAGTCTCAGTTATATATTCACAAAGCTAAAGCTGTTTCAACCAAACACTAAATAAACCCAAGTGAATAAATAAGGCCAGGGACAAAGAGAGAGAGAGAGTGAGTGTTGACAGTGTCAGCGGTAATGGGAGCATGACGTAGGATTAGCAACTTGTGTGGTATTGTTAGTGGTTCAGTAGATATGGAGCCCCGTTTGGGTCATAATTCAATGAATAAATGAGTCTATTATAATGAAATACAGGCGTTTATTATTATGAAATACGTATCCATGATTATGAAATGTTTCCCATTATTATGAAATACATGTTTATTATTATGAAATATTTCCCATTATTATGAAAAAAAGTAATTATTATGAAATATTTTTTAATTATTATTTAATCTTAGTTTAATGCATATTAGTTTATTTCAGAATGGCTTTTTTTTATCTAAGAATGAGTTTTTACATAATTGCTTCTTTTACGTCAGAATGAGCTTTTACATAATAATGACATTTTGCCACTGGGCAGGACCAGTGGTTGACCTGCATGCTCATTGGCTGATCCTTCTCCATTCTACGCTCTGACATCGACTAGTTTTGGCCGTGAGTCCCGTTAGCAGCGGGCCATGGCGTCATCAAGGTGCGCTCCAAGTCCGATTGTAGCTATGGTAGCATTGACTGAGCTACGGGAAACCTTGACGTTTCTTAGTCGATGTCAACTTTAACCGTAAACTGAGGTGCATTCTGCCACCTACTGGCCTGGAGTATATACATTGCACCTCTCGCCCACTATCGATATTCACTGTTCTGTTGCTTATGCCTGAATGAAAGAGCGGCCAAATCACATGAATGGCTCCGCCCTCTCTGCTGTGATTGACACACAAATCATTCTTATGAAAAACAAAGCCATTATTATGTAAAAGCTCTTTCTTATGAAAAATGAAACCATTATCATAATAATGGAAAATATTTAATAATAATAAACGTCTGTATTTCATAATAATAGACTCATTTATGACCCAAACGGGGCTCCATAAGTAGATGCATGGCAGGTGAGTGGGTGTTAGACGTGGGCCGTCATCGTCGAGGCCCAACGCAGATTCCTGAAACTGCACTGAAACCCTCCTGTCCTGCAAAGCGACAGATGAAATCCACCGCCAGCCCGGCGGCTGAGCGACATGTAAGCAAGGGCGTTTTTTTTTTAAGATCAAGACTCTTAAAACCTCTTACCATTCCTGTATAATTTGCATAAAACGCCTATCCAAGGCATACCCAAAATATATTGAAAGCTGTTCTTGAACCGTTTGTAGCACATGGATGGTTTTGGTCTCTTTTGAAAGGTAACACTCTGAAGTTTTTCCCCCAACTGTCAGAATCACTGCAAGTGCTACTAGCATTGAGTAATCTAAGTTTGAACACACTGAAATATAAGTTTTTTATTTCCGCCTGAATTTTTTTGTAAACAGATGTCTGCAGATGAGTGCAGATGTGACTTATTAGCTGGAAAACACAATAGGACAACAGCATGAAGCCTTACCTTGTGCAAGTTCAAATTTGATAACAATACCACTAAAAAAAAGAGTATGTCTAGGCGTTTCCAAAAATGGTCATTTGGAGTCTCCAAAATGGCACTTGGATAAACATGGCCACATACCTCGGATAAAAGGACATAACTCTTGAACGCTTCATCGTACAGTCATAATCTTGGCCTCTAATGAAAGGTGACACTTAGAGGTATCCTATCCCACATCTATCCTATCCCAGATTCACCATCAATATTGCTGAAAAAAAGTTACTGAAACATAAAGCTAAACTTTGCATATAAAAAGAGTCAAAACAAGTGTTGTTGTGGAAAATGTAATTTATATTAAAAACACAGCAAACTATTCACATATTTGAACAATTTACAATTATAACCATTTACAGGTTGGCAGCATGCCAGTCACTGTAGCAATCTCTAGTCGGTATCAAGCACAAAGGCACATCACATGAGGAGCATTTCAACTGTGTTTTAGCATGACAGTGCCTGCACTTCAGCCTACCAGTAGACCATTTTTGTGGGAATATTTTTGACCGGATGACTTTTATAACGCTCATTAGGTGAGTTGCGTCGATTTCGTAACTGCTTGTTTGTTTGTTTGTGGTGTGACAAAGGCGTTGATTGTACCTACTGTTATGATTATATCCTGAAATGGTTTACATTGATTGAATCACAAGAATCTTAGCTTTCCAAAGATATGTCGCATGAGTGCCTCACGTAACATATGAGCGGTGTAAATTACAGTTTAGTTTTGGAAACTACAGAAATTACTCTCAGAAGTTACTCTAATTTTCTGCTCTCTTACTCTTATGGTCTTCTCTCCTTTTGAAAATCTCTTTTGTCTTATCTCTTAGCTCTCTTGCCTCTCTCCTTTTGAAAATCTTTCTCTCACTCTCTCTGTAACTTTTGCTCTTTTTTTCCGTTTATTTTATTACTTTTGTAGTGCCGACGACACGCTGAAATCAATTGGGTTGCTTCATTTTTCTTTTTCTTAATTTGATTTTGCTTCTGTGCAGTTTTCTGTTCTCATTTTTACAGAAGCTTGGCAGTTGCGCCGCATTGACTTTTTGATAGAACAATCATGAATAATTTCAACTAACCGAAGTTAGTTGTAGCCGACTTTTTTGATAGTAACTTTTCTTTTATAAGTTCTGCCTTCACGTGCGGCGGGGAGCGCTTAAAACGTTTGACGTTTGACACCCCGAAAAACCCCACACCTAAAACTTTTTGCCAAACTGACCAGATTTTTTTCCATTAGTTTGATAATTTTGATTTTTGTTATTTGGTTTTTTTTGGGGCTCACGTCACTTTTGACGGGCCACTCATCAAGCCATCGAACTCTTTAACCTGTTAACGTTCCGACTGTAATTTACACAGCTCAAATGTTACGTGCGGCACTCATGCGACATATCTTTGGAAAGCTAAGATTCTTGTGATTCAATCAATGTAAACCATTTCAGGATATAATCATAACAGCAGGTACAATCAACGCCTTTGTCACACCACAAACAAACAAACAAGGAGTTACGAAATCAACGCAACTCACCTTATGAGCATTATAAAAGTCGTCCGATCAAAAATATTCCCACAAAAATGGTCTGGTTAAACTCACAAAGGTCCAGTCAATCCAATCCAGTAAAGTATTTAGTCCAAAATGCATTATTATACCAGAAAATATCCACAAAAATGCCACTGGTAGCTGGTTGGTGTTCAATAACTTCCACGTATTCTTCATCATAAAACGCTTTATTCTGTGTTGACATACGTGTCTGTGGTCTTAAAATGGAGGGGGTCATCTGAACTTTCGATTGACACCTCATACAGCCATACAGCAGCTTCTCTGTCCTGTCCACAGCCTACAATAGCCAATAAGGGCCAACGTTGAAATGAAGCCATGTCCTACTTTGCTTCAGGAAAAAAACAGCCAGTTAGAAACAATCGTGCTGATGACTGACGCATTGAATAGCCAATGAAATTCTGAAAACATTGATGTGACGGTCGAGGGGGTGGAGATAACGGGGAAACAATGAAAGCCGTGCGTAAATGGTAATTAGATAGTCTCATGAACGCGCGTCATCGTGCGCCTCAGCAGGACGCCCCCCTAGTGTGGCTTATTTCTCAGCGTTTTTTTTAGTTTGGGAGCGTATTTATTGTAGAAAATGGTGAAAAGGACTGTCCAAGAAGGAAGAGGAGGAATTTGCTTGTCGTGAAAGTGACGTGTCAGGAGAGGGGATCAGATAAGATCAGATAACAGAGCGCACGCCTGCGCAGAAGACATTTCCTCCGTCGGAGAAGATTTTGCTCTGCATACGTAAGTATTTGACTAAATTGTGACTTATATTACAGCTTATATTATAATATTACGTATATATTGTATCATAATTGGTAGTATTATTCATATTACGTATTACTGTATATTTCGACATAAACAAGTTTTACTTTGAATAAATACAAAAGCCTTTGTTTGTGTGTGTGTGGGGGGAGGAGTATGTGTGAGTTGTTTGTTAGGGTGTGTGTGTGTGTGTGGGGGGGGGGGTTCATTGTGTAAAGTAGTACAATACAGAAAAGATGGAACATTTTGTAAATGTAAATGACATTTCTTTATTTTCACATAATGGGCATTCATCTGAGGATTCAGATGTGGATTGGGAGCCAGTCAGCAAGTGGTCACATAGAGGGTCAGATGGACATTGGCAGATGAAGGACATCTCAGTTCCACCAGCTGTGAAGGAGTACAGCCGGTATGTGCTGTATATTCAACTGTGTATTCATTTTGAAATGAAACAATTTTTGTGTTGCACATATTTATGTTTTTGTATATATATTTTTTTTCATTGTTGTTCCAGGTGTATGGGTGGAGAGGAGAGATCCCTCTGCACCAAAGGCATTCTGGGAGACCCTCACCGAGCAGCTGGCAGAAGCAGGGTCTTCCTCCACAGCCAGACCCGTCCCACCTCCTGCTCCACGTGGAGCACATCACATACTGGTTTTTATCAGTGGGCAGAGGACTACTGGTAGGCTGAAGTGCAGGCACTGTCATGCTAAAACACGGTTGAAATGCTCCTCGTGTGATGTGCCTTTGTGCTTGATACCGACTAGAGATTGCTACAGTGACTGGCATGCTGCCAACCTGTAAATGGTTATAATTGTAAATATGTTCAAATATGTGAATAGTTTGCTGTGTTGTAAAAGATAGTCATTTTTTTTATATAAATTACATTTTCCACAACAACACTTGTTTTGACTCTTTTTATATGCAAAATTTAGCTTTATGTTTCAGTAACTTTTTTTCAGCAATATTGATAGTGAATCTGGATGTGGGATAGGATACCTCTAAGTGTCACCTTTCATTAGAGGCCAAGATTATGACTGTACGATGAAGCGTTCAAGAGTTATGTCCTTTTATCCGAGGTATGTGGCCATGTTTATCCAAGTGCCATTTTGGAGTCTCCAAATGGCCATTTTTGGAAACGCCTTGACATACTCTTACAAAAACGTGTGTAAAATACTAATTTTTAGTGGTATTGTTATCAAATTTGAACTTGCACTAGGTAAGGCTTCATGCTGTGGTCCCATTGTGTTTTCCAGCTAATAAGTCACAGCTCCACTCATCTGCAGACATCTGTTTACAAAAAAATTTAGGCGGAAATAAAAACTTATATTTCAGTGTGTTCAAACTTAGATTACTCAATGCCAGTAGCACTTACAGTGATTCTGACAGTTGGGGGAAAAACTTCAGAGTGTTACCTTTCAAAAGAGACCAAAACCATCCATGTGCAGTAAACGGTTCAAGAACAGCTTTCAATTTACTTTGGGTATGTCTTGGATAGGCGTTTTATGCAAATTATACAGGAATGGTAAGGGGTTAACTGCCGATTCCTGCCGACCAGCGCCGTGTCCGGGAACACCAGAACGTCTCTGCCTGCCGGTCGGATTCCAGGTTCTGGAACGGACCCACCTACTCAGACGAAAAGAAAGCGGTACGATCCGCACGAGTCACGCGCTACGTCCGGAGACCCTGACTGCAAGATCAAAGGCCAAAGACGGTTCCCAGAGAGCCCACTGCGAGCCGTGTGTTAACCGGTGCACTCAACAACACGTAAGCCCAGACTCGCCCAGGGTAAGGCTGAAACGAAATAAGATTGGTGTCTCCCAAGTTTTCTACGGTTCAGACAAGTCGTGCGCCACGGACCACATCCGGGCCCCACTTCCCCATTATTTGGCAGCTAATTAGTTTGAAAATTGCCCTTCTTTCTTATTTTATTCACTTTTGTTAGCCGATTAGCCATAGAAACCCCTTCGCAAGATGGTACACAAGATGGCGGTGCACACGGACGCAGCGGTACATGGCTCTCCACTCTTAAATCTCTTTGTACCTATGTACAGTGACAATGAAGGATTCTATTCTATTCTATTCTATTCTATTCTATTCTATTCAGTACCCGCCATCTTTGTTATTATGATTCACTTCTTTCCTTTACCCTCTGTCGTCATTTCCTGTCATGCGCTATAGCCAAAAATGAAGAATTCGTTAATGTTGATGTGCATCTTATATATATATATATGTATATATATATATATATATATATATATATATATATATATATATATATATATATATATATATAATGTCTTTTATGTTTTATGTTCTTGTCTGTGTCTAAATGAATGTTTTAAAACGCATTGGCGACTCTGACGATTAATTTCCACAGCCAATCCAACTCGCCAAGAACCCACCAGCATTAGTGACTCATTGCTCTCTAATTTTTCCGTCTTTTCATAAAAAGACGGTGGCACCCCAAGGCATTGTTAAGATATTAATAAATTACAGTCACCCCTACATATGTATATATATTTTTTTCTGCCATTACAGGAGATGGCTGAGTATCAGTACTGAATGATTGTCATGGAAATTCACATCCTACATTTTTCAATTTGGCATGGACAGGACTCTTTCAAACATCCTATTTTTGAAAAGGTGATATATCATTTATTTTCAAGAGTATAATTTTATTCTGATATTTTTATTATTCTAATTTCACGATGCACATCAAATTTTTCTGTACTTCCTGTGCAATGACGATACCGTTTGGAATAAACTGAACTGAACATGTGACCTGTGTCTCATTTGTTAAATTAAATCAGAAGTAACTGCCACTCACTTATTTCATTGAAATTTAAACTTTATTCCCTCTGAAATTTGATTCTACACATTCCAAATTCCATCTGGCATTACCATGGTAACAATGTGTCACATGACATCATGGTGTCATGTGGTACAGTTAGAAGCCATGTGACCCCATGTCCTTCCACATTCCATTGGAATGACATCATAAAGCATTGTCAAGGAGACTAACTGATCTTCACTCTACTTCTCGAGTTCCTGCGACACACATCCAAGTTCGAAGAAGTCTTATTTTCATATCACATCACAAACAGTTCAGTTAAAAAGTGGCGTTCACTGCAATAACAACAAGGACAATGATTGGCCCTGGAACATCTTATGAGAAACGTCAGTGCAGCGACATCATGGAGTAACGTTAAGTACAGTAAAGTTATCATACATGTCGGCACTAACGACATCCGCTACACCAGTCGGAGGTCACTAAAGTTAAGTTGAGTCGGTGTGTAATATTGCAAAGAGCATGTCAGACTCCGTAGTCTTCCCTGATCCCCTTCCTAATTTGACCAGTGATGATATGTTTAGCCGCATGTCATCGCTCCGTCGCTGGTTGTCGTGGTGGTGTCCAGTAAACGACATGGCCTTTATTGACAATTGGCTGGATTTTTGGGGAAAGCCTGGTCTGATTAGAAGAGACGGCATTCATCACACTCGGGATGGTGCAGCTCTTATTTCTAGGAATTTGGCCGATTCTCTGAGACGCTCCCCCTGACAATCCAGGGTGGAGGCCAGGATGCAGAGCTGCAGTCTTACATGCTTCTCTGCTGCTTCTCGAGGACCGCCCCCGACCACTAAAAATAGAAAAATCAACCATGTAGCTGCTAATGTTAACATGGTGCCGAACAAAAACATAGAATTGGTGTCAATTCCGTACCGTACCAAACCGTCTTCTTCCGCTTATCCGAGGTCGGGTGGCAGGGGCATCAGCCGGAGTAAGGAAGCCCAGACCCCCCCTCTCCCCGGCCACTTCTTCCAGCTCCTCTGGGGGGATCCCGAGGCGTTCCCAAGGCCAGCCGCGAGACATAGTCCCTCCAGCGTGTCCTGGGTCTTCCCCGGGGCCTGCTCCCAGTGGGACATGCCCGGAACACCTCACCAGGGAGGTGTCCAGGAGGCATCCTAACCAGATGCCCGAGCCACCTCATCTGGCTCCTCTCGATGCGGAGGAGCAGCGGTTCTACTCTGAGCCCCTCCCGGATGATCGAGCTTCTCACCCTATCTCTAAGGGAGAGCCTGGCCACCCTGCGAAGGAAGCTCATTTCAGCCGCTTGTATCCGCGATCTTGTTCTATCGGTCACTACCCAAAGCTCATGACCATAGGTGAGGGTGGGATAGTAGATCGACCAGTAAATCGAGAGCTTCGCCTTCCGACTCAGCTCCCTCTTCACCACAACAGACCGGTTGCAGCGCCCGCATCACTGCAGATGCCGCACCGATCCGTCTGTCGATCTCCCGCTCCCTCCTTCCCTCACTCGTGAACAAGATCCCGAGATACTTAAACTCCTCCACTTGGGGAAGGACTTCATCCCCAACCCGAAGAGGGCTCTCGACCCTTTTCCAGCTGAGGACCATGGTCTCGGATTTGGAGGTGTTGATTCTCATCCCAGCCGCTTCACAACCGGCTGCAAATCGCTCCAGCGAGAGTTGTAGATCACGGCTCGATGAAGCCTCAACACCTCAACTGCGCCTAGAAATTCTGTCCATAAAAGTAATGAAGAGAATTGGTGACAAAGGGCAGCCTTGGCGGAGTCCAACCCACACTGGAAGCGAATCCGACTTACTGCCGGCAATGCGGACCAAACTCTGGCACCGTTCGTACAGGGACCGGACAGCCCATACAAGGGAGTCCGGCACCCCATACTCCCGAAGCACCGCCCACAGAAATCCCCGGGGAACACAGTCGAATGCCTTCTCCAAGTCCACAAAACACATGTAGACTGGTTGGGCGAACTCCCATGCCCCCTCCAAGACCCTGAAGAGGGTGTAGAGCTGGTCCACTGTTCCACGGCCGGGATGAAAACCACACTGCTCCTCCTCAATCCGAGATTCGACTATCTGACGGACCCTCCTCTCCAGGACCCCTGAATAGACCTTCCCAGGGAGGCTGAGGGGTGTGATCCCCCTGTAGTTGAAACAAACCCTCCGGTCACCCTTTTTAAAGAGGGGGACCACCACCCCAGTCTGCCAATCCAGCGGTACTGTCCCCGACGTCCACGCGATGCTGCAGAGGCGTGTCAACCAAGACAGCCCCTCAGCATCCAGAGCATCCACACCCGGGTCCCTGCTTACAGTAGATGTCTTTCTGAGGATGCTGTGAATAATTTTAAGGAGGTCATTCTCTCTCATCTCCCTATGGTGGAATATGATAGAATAGCTAAGGGCATCGACCTGTATTTTACTCCAGCAGATCTTGATTACCTCATTAACAATACAGCCGATATGTTACATTCAGCCCTGGATGCGGTTGCTCCTCTGAGGAAGAGGGTTTCTTATCTTAGGAGCTCAGCTCCCTCGTATAATTCATATATTCGCATAATGAAGCAGAATCCACGTAAAATGAAAAGGAGGTGGTACTCTTGTAAATCTGCTGACTCCCATCATGCTTGGAAAGATAGTTTATTACTTTACAAAAGAGCCATACGCAGAGCTAGAACATATTATTAAGGCTGGGCAAGCACCACCAGGCCGAGCCAGTGCCCAATAGGTGGCGGGACCAGTGGTCGGGAGACCCTGGGCCTGCTGGGACAGCCAGTACTGAACCACCAGGCCGAGCCGGTGCCCAAAAGTTGGGGAGTCCCTGGGCCTGCTGGGACAGCCAGAGCCACACCACCAGGCCAAACTGGTGCCCAAGAGTTGGCGGGACCAGAGGTGGGGAGACCCCGGGCCTGCTGGGACAGCCAGTGATGCACCACCAGGCCGAGCCGGTGCCAAAGAGGTGGGGGGACCAAAGGTGGGGAGACCCCGGGCCTGCTGGGAGAGCCAATGTAGCACCACCAGGCCGAGCCGGTGCCCAAGATGTGGCGGGACCAGAGGTGGTGAGACCCCGGGCCTGCTGGGACAGCCAGAGCCAAACCACCAGGCCGAACTGGTGCCCAAGAGTTGGCGGGACCAGAGTTGGGGAGACCTGGGGCCTGCTGAGAGAGCCAGTGCAGCACCACCAGGCCGAGTCGGTGCCCAAGAGGTGGCGGGACCGGTAGTGGAGAGACCCCGGGCCTGCTGGGACAGCCAGTGCCGCACCACCAGGCCGAGTCGGTGCCCAAGAGGTGACGGCACCAGATGTGGGGAGACCCCGGGTCTGCTGGAACAGCCAGTGCCACACCACCAGTCCGAGCCGGTGCCCAAGAGGTGGCAGGACCAGTCTTGAGGAGACCCCGGGCCAGCTGGGACGGCCAGTGCAACACCACCAGGCTTAGCCTGTACCCAAAAGGTGACGGGACCAGAAGTGGCGAGACCACGGGCCTGCTGGGACAACCAGTGCCGCACAACCAGGCCGAGCCGGTGCCCAAGAGGTGGCGGCACCAGAGGTGGGGAGACCCCAGGCCTGCTGGGACAGCCAGTGCCGCATCACCAGGCCGAGCCGATGCTCCAAGAGGTGGCAGGACGAGAAGTGGGGAGACCCAGGGCCTGCTGGGACAGCCAGTGCCGTACCTGCTGGTACAGCCAGTGCCACCAGAGGTGGGGAAGCCTAGGTCCTGCTGGGACAGCCAATGCCACACCACCAGGCCGAGTAGGTGCCCAAGAGGTGACGGCACCAGAGGTGGGGAGACCCCGGGTCTGCTGGAACAGCCACTGCCACACCACCAGTCCGAGCCGGTGCCCAAGAGGTGGCAGGACCAGTCTTGAGGAGACCCCGGGCCAGCTGGGACGGCCAGTGCGACACCACCAGGCTTAGCCTGTACCCAAAAGGTGACGGGACCAGAGGTGGCGAGACCACGGGCCTGATGGGACAGCCAGTGCCGCACAACCAGGCCGAGCCGGTGCCCAAGAGGTGGCGGCACCAGAGGTGGGGAGACCCCGGGCCTGCTGGGACAGCCAGTGCTGCACCACCAGTCCGAGCCGATGCTCCAAGAGGTGGCAGGATGAGAAGTGGGGAGACCCAGGGCCTGCTGGGACAGCCAGTGCCGTACCTGCTGGTACAGCCAGTGCCACCAGAGGTGGGGAGGCCTAGGTCCTGCTGGGACAGCCAATGCCGCACCACCAGGCCGAGCCGGTGCCTAAAAGGTGGGGAGACCCCGGGCCTGCTGGGAGAGCCAGTGCTGCACCACCAGTCCGAGCCGGTGCCATAGAGGTGGCGGAACCAGAGGTGGGAAGACCCCAGGCCTGCTGGGACAGCCAGTTCGAAACCATTAGGCCGAGCCGGTGCCCAAGAGGTGGGGAGACCCCAGGCCCTGCGGGGACAGCCAGTGCCGCACCACCAGGTCGAACCGGTGCCAAAGAGTTGGCGGGACCAGAGGTGGGGAGACCCCTGGCCTGCTGGGACAGCCAGTGCCGCACCACCAGGCCGAGCCGGTGCCCAAGAGGTGGCGGGACCAGTGGTGGGGAGAGAAGGTCTGCTGGGACGGCCGGTGCCGCACCACCAGTCCGAGCCGGTGCCCAAGAGGTGGCGGAACCAGAGGTGGGAAGACCCCGGGCCTGCTGGGACAGCCACTTCAAAACCATTAGGCCGAGCCAGTGCCAAAGAGGTGGGGGGACCAGAGGTGGTGAGACCCCGGGCTTGCTGGGACAGCCTGTGCCGCACCACCAGGCCGAACCTGTTCCCAAGAGGTAGTGGGACAAGAGGTGGGGAGACCCCGGGCCTGCTGGGACAGCCAGGGCCGCACCACCAGTCCGAACCGGTGCCCAAGAGTTGGCGGGACTAGCGGTGGGGAGACCCTGGGCCTGCTGGGATGGACAGTGCTGCACCACCAGGCCGAGCAGGTGCCCAAGAGGTGGTGGGACCAGACACGGGGAGACCCCAGGCCTGCTGGGACATCCAGTGCCGTAAATGCTGGTACAGCCAGTGGCACCAGAGATGGGGAGACCTCGGGCCTGCTGGGAAAGCCAGTGCCGCACCACCAGACTGAGCCGGTGCCCAAGAGGTGGGGAGACCCCAAGCCTGCTGGGACAGCCTGTGCCGCACCACCAGGCCGAACCTGTTCCCAAGAGGTGGTGGGACCAGAGGTGGGGAGACCCCGGTTCTGCTGGGACAGCCAGTGCCGCACCACCAGGCCGAGCTGGTGCACAAGAGGTGGTGAGACCAGATGTGGGGAAACCCCGGGCCTTCTGGGACAGCCAGTGCTGCAGCACAAGGCCAAGCTGGTGCCCAAGAGGTGGCGGGACCAGAGTTTGAGAGATTTGGTGCCTGCTGGGAGAGCCAGTGCTGCACCACCAGGTCGAGCTGGTGCCCAAGAGATGGCTGGACCGAAAGGTTGTGAGACCTCGGTCCTGCTGGGACAGCCAGTGCCACACCACCAGGCCGAGCCGGTGCCCAAGAGGTGGGGAGACCAGTGGTGGGGAGACCAAGTCTGCTGGGAAAGCCAGTGCCTCACCACCAGTCCGAGCCAGTGCCAAAGAGTTGGTGAGACCAGAGGTGGGGAGACCCCGGGCCTGTTGGGACAGCCAGTGCAGCATTACAAGGCCGAGCCGGTGCCCAAGAGGTGGCGGGACCAGAATTGGGGAGACCCGGGGCCTGCTGGGAGAGCCAGTGCCACACCAGCAGGCCGAGCAGGTGCCCAAGAGGTGGCGGCACCGGAGCTGGGGAGACCCCGGGCCTGCTGGGACAGCCAGTGCCGCACCACCAGTCTGAGCCGGTGCCCAAGAGGTGGCGGGACCGGTGGTGGGGAGACCCCGGGCCTGTTGGGACAGCCAGTGCAGCATTACAAGGCTGAGCCGGTGCCCAAGAGGTGGCGGGACCAGAATTGGGGAGACCCGGGGCCTGCTGGGAGAGCCAGTGCCACACCAGCAGGCCAAGCCGGTGCCTAAGAGGTGGAGGGACCAGATGTGGGAAGACCCCGGGCCAGCTGGGACAGCTTGTTCGAAACCATTAGGCCAAATTGTTTCATAAGAGGTGGCGGGACCAAAGGTGGCGGGATCAACGGTGGTGAGACCCCGGGCTTGCTGAGAGAGCCAGTGCCACACGACCAGGCCAAATAGGTTCCTAAGAGGTGGCGGGACCAGTGGTGGGGAGACCATGCCTGCTGGGACAGCTAATGCTAAACCACCAGGCCGAGCCGGTGCCCAAAAGGTGGGGAGACCCTGGGCCTGCTGGGACAGCCAGTGCCACACCACCAGGCCTAACTGGTGCCATTGAGGTGGCGGGACCAAAGGTGGGGAGACCCCGGGCCAGCTGGGACGGCCAGTGCGACACCAACAGGCTTAGCCTGTACCCAAAAGGTGACAGGGACCAGAGGTGGCGAGACCACGGGCCTGATGGGACAGCCAGTGCCGCACAACCAGGCCGAGCCGGTGCCCAAGAGGTGGCGGAACCAGAGGTGGGGAGACCCCTGGCCTGCTGGGACAGCCAGTGCCGCACCACCAGGCCGAGCCGATGCTCCAAGAGGTGGCAGGACGAGAAGTGGGGAGACCCAGGGCCTGCTGGGACAGCCAATGCCGCACCACCAGGCCGAGCCGGTGCCCAAAAGGTGGGGAGACCCCGGGCCTGCTGGGAGAGCCAGTGCTGCACCACCAGTCCGAGCCGGTGCCCAAGAGGTGGCGGAACCAGAGGTGGGAAGACCCCAGGCCTGCTGGGACAGCCAGTTCGAAACCATTAGGCCGAGCCAGTGCCCAAGAGGTGGGGAGACCCCGGCCCTGCAGGGACAGCCAGTGCCGCACCACCAGGTCGAACCGGTGCCAAAGAGTTGGCGGGACCAGAGGTGGGGAGACCCCTGGCCTGCTGGGACAGCCAGTGCTGCACCACCAGGCCGAGCTGGTGCCCAAGAGGTGGCGGGACCAGAGGTGGGGAGACCCAGGGCCTGCTGGAACAGCCAGTGCCGCACCACCAGTCCGAGCCAGTGCCAAAGAGGTGGCGGGACCAGAGGTGGTGAGACCCCGGGCTTGCTGAATGAGCCAGTGCCGCACCACCAGGCCGAGCCAATGCCCAAGAGGTGGCGGGACCAGTGGTGGGGAGAGAGGGTCTGCTGGGACAGCCGGTGCCGCACCACCAGTCCGAGCCGGTGCCCAAGAGGTGGCGGAACCAGAGGTGGGAAGACCCCGGGCCTGCTGGGACAGCCACTTCAAAACCATTAGGCCGAGCCAGTGCCAAAGAGGTGGGGGGACCAGAGGTGGTGAGACCCCGGGCTTGCTGAGAGAGCCAGTGCCACACGACCAGGCCAAATAGGTTCCTAAGAGGTGGCGGGACCAGTGGTGGTGAGACCATGCCTGCTGGGACAGCTAATGCTTAACCACCAGGCCGAGCCGGTGCCCAAAAGGTGGGGAGACCCAGGGCCTGCTGGGACAGCCAGTGCCGTACCTGCTGGTACAGCCAGTGCCACCAGAGGTGGGGAATCCTAGGGCCTGCTGGGACAGCCAGTGCCACACCAAAAGGCCGAGCCGGTGTCCAAGAGGTGGGGGGAGCAGAGGTGGGGAGACCCTGGGACTGCTGGGACAGCCAGTGCCGCAGCACCAGTCAGAGCCGGTGCCCAAGAGGTGGCGGGACCAGATGTGGGGAGACACCGGGCCTGCTGGGAGGGCCAGTGCAGCACTACCAGGCCGAGCCGGTGCCCAAGAGGTGGCAGGACCGGAGGTGGGGAGACCCTGGGCCTGCTGGGACAGCCTGTGCCGCACCACCAGGCCGAGCCGGTGCCCAAGAGGTGGCGGGACCAGTGGTGGGGAGACCCCGGACCTGCTGGGACGGATGGTGCTGCACCACCAGGCCGAGCCTGTGCCCAAGACGTGGCGGGACCAGACGTGGGGAGACCCCAGGCCTGCTGGGACAGCCAGTGCCATACCTGCTGGTACAGCAAGTGCCACCAGAGGTGGGGAGACCTCGGGCCTGCTGGGAGAGCCAGTGCAGCACCACCAGGCCGAGCCGGTGCGCAAGAGGTGGCAGCACCGGTGGTGGCGAGACCCCGGGCCTGCTGGGACAGCCAGTGCAGCACTACAAGGCTGAGCCGGTGCCCAAGAGGTGGCGGGACAAGAACTGAGGAGACCCGGGGCCTGCTGGGAGAGCCAGTGCCACACCACCAGGCCAAGCTGGTGCCCAAGAGGTGGCAGCACTAGAGGTGGGGAGACCCTGGGCCTGCTGGGACAGCCAGTGCCGCACCACCAGTCCAAGCCGGTGCCCAAGAGGTGGCTGGACCAGTGGTGGGAATACCCCAGGCCTGCTGGGACAGCCAGTTCGAAACCATTAAGCCGAGCTGGTTCCAAAGAGGTGGCGGGACCAAAGGTGGCGGGATCAAAGGTGGTGAGACCCCGGGCTTGCTGAGAGAGCCAGTGCCACACCACCAGGCCGAGCAGGTTCCTAAGAGGTGGCTGGACAAGAGGTGGGGAGACCCAGGGCCTGCTGGGACAGCCAGTGCCGTACCTGCTGGTACAGCAAGTCCCACCAGAGGTGGGGAATCCTAGGTCCTGCTGGGACAGCCAATTCTGCACCACCAGGCCGAGCTGGTGCCCAAGAGGTGGCTGGACCAGAGGTGGTGAGACCCCGAGCCTGCTGGGACAGCCAGTGCCGCACCAAAAGGCCGAGTCGGTGCCCAAGAGGTGGGGGGAGCAGAGGTGGGGAGACCCTGGGCCTGCTGGGACAGCCAGTGCTGCAGCACCAGTCAGAGCCGGTGCCCAAGAGGTGGCGGGACCAGTGGTGGGGAGACCGGACCTGCTGGGACGGCCAGTGCGGCACCACCAGGCTTAGCCTGTGCCCAAAAGGTGACGGGACCAGAGGTGGCGAGACCCCAGGCCTGATGGGACAGCAAGTGCAGCACAACCAGGCCGAGCCGGTGCCCAAGAGGTGGCGGCACCAGAGGTGGGGAGACCCAGGGCCTGCTGGGACAGCCAGTGCCGCACCACCAGTCCGAGCCAGTGCCCAAGAGGTGGTGGGACCAGTGGTGGGGAGACCCCGGGCCTGCTGGGACGGACAGTGCAGCACCACCAGGCCGAGCCGGTGTCCAAGAGGTGGCGGAACCAGACGTGGGGAGACCCCAGGCCTGCTGGGACAGCCAGTGCCGCACCACCAGTCCAAGCCGGTGGCGGGACCAGTGTTGAGGAGACCCCGGGCCTGCTGGGAAAGCCAGTGCTGCACCACCAGGCCGAGCCGGTGCCCATGAGGTGGCTGGACAAGAGGTGGGGAGACCCAGGGCCTGCTCGGACAGCCAGTGCCGTACCTGCTGGTACAGCCAGTGCCACCAGAGGTGGGGAATCCTAGGTCCTGCTGGGACAGGAAGTTCCGCACCACCTGTCCGAGCTGGTGTCCCAAGAGGTGGCTGGACCAGAGGTGGTGAGACCCCGGGCCTGCTGGGACAGCCAGTGGCGCACCAAAAGGCCGAGCCGGTGCCCAAGAGGTGGCGGGACCAAAGGTGGGGAGACCCCTGGGCCTGCTGGGACAGCCAGTGCCGCAGCACCAGAATGAGCCGGTGCCCAAGAGGTGGGGAGACCCCGGGCCTGCTGGGAAAGCCAGTGTTGCAACAAAAGGTGGAGCCAATAACCAGGAGGTGGTGAGACCAGAGGTAGGGAAACCCCGGGCCTTCTGGGACAGCCAGTGTCACATCACAAGGCCGAGCCTGTGCCCAAGAGGTGGCGGGACCAAAGGTGGTGAGACCCCGGGCTTGCTGAGAGAGCCAGTGCCGCACCACCAGGCCGAGCAGGTTACGAAGAGGTGGCGGGACCAGAGGTGGCGACACCCCGGGCCTGCTGGGACAGCCAGTGCCGCACCACCAGGCCGAGCCAGTGCCCAAGAGGTGGCGGGACCAGACGTGGGGAGACCCCAGGCCTGCTGGGACAGCCAGTGCCGCACCACCAGGCCGAGCCGGTGCCCATGAAGTGGCGGGACCAGAGGTGGGGAGACCCTGGGCCTGCTGGGACAGCCAGTGCCGCACCACCAGTCCGAGCTGGTGCCCAAGAGGTGGCGGGACCGGTGGTGGGGAGACCCCGGGCCTGATGAGACAGACAGTGCCGCACCACCAGGCCGAGCCGGTGCCAAAGAGGTGGCGGCACTAGAGTTTGGGAGACCTCGGGCCTGCTGGGACGGCTAGTGCCGCACCACCAGGCCGAGCTGGTGCCCAAGAGGTGGTGAGACCCGAGGTGGGGAAACCCCGGGCCTTGTGGGACAGCCAGTGCCGCACAACAAGGCTGAGCCGGTGCCCAAGAGGTGGGGGGAGCAGACGTGGGGAGTCCCCAGGTCTGCTGGGAGAGCCAGTGCAGCACCACCAGGCTGAGCCAGTGCCCAAAAGGTGGCGGTACCGGATGTGGGGAGACCCCGGGCCTGCTGGGACAGCCAGTGTCGCACCACCAGTCCGAGCCGGTGCCCAAGAGGTGGCGGGACCAGTGGTGGGGAGACCCAGGGCCTGCCCGGATAGCCAGTGCCGCACCACCAGACCAAGTTGGTGCCTAGGAGGTGGCGGGACCAGTGGTGAGGAGACCCCGGGCCTGCTGGGACAGCCAGTGCTGCACCACCAGGCCGAGCCGGTGCCCAAGAGGTGGAGGAACCAGAGGTGGGGAGATCCGAGGACTGCTGGGACAGCCAGTGCTGCACCACGAGGCCGAGCCGGTGCCCAAAGTTGGCGGGACCAGAGGTGGGGAGACCCCGGGTCTGCTGGGACAGCCAGTGCCGCACCACCAGGCCAAGCCGGTGCCCAAGAGGAGGCGGGACCAGAAGTGGGGAGACCAAGGGCCTGTTGAGACAGCCAGTGCCGTACCTGCAGGTACAGCCAGTGCCACCATAGGTGGGGAGACCTAGGTCCTGCTGGGGCAGAAGTGCCGCATCACCAGGCCGAGCCGGTCCTCAAGAGGTGGCGGGACCAGAGGTGGGGAGAACCCGGGCTTGCTGGGACAGCCAGTGCCGCACCACCAGGCCGAACCGGTGCCCAAGAGGTGGGGAGAACCCGGGCCTGCTGGGACAGCTAGTACCGCACCACCAGGCCGAACCGAAGCCCAAGAGGTGGCAGGACCAGAAGGTGGGGAGACCCCGGGCCTGCTGGGACAGCCAGTGCCGCACAAGAAGGCTGAGCCGGTGCCCAAGAGTTGGCAGGACCAGAGGTGGGGAGGCCTCGGGCCTCCTGGGACGGCCATTGCAGCACCACCACGGTTAGTCTGTGCCCAAGAGGTGGCGGGACCAGAGGTGGTGAGACCCCGGGCCTGATGGGACAGCCAGTGCCACACCCCCAGCCAGTGCCAGGCCTAGCCAGTGCCCAAGAGGTGGGGGGAGCAGACGTGGGGAGACCCCAGGTCTGCTGGGAGAGCCAGTGCAGCACCACCAGGCCGAGCCAGTGCCCAAAAGGTGGCGGCACCAGAGGTGGGGAGACCCCGGGCCTGCTGGGGCACCCAGTGTCGCACCACCAGGCCGTACCGGTGCCCAAGAGGTGGCGGGACCAGAAGGTGTGGAGACCCCGGGCCTGCTGGGACAGCCAGTGCCGCACCACTAGTCCCAGCCGGTGCCCAAGAGGTGGCGGGACCAGAGGTGGGGAGACCCCGGGCCTGCTTGGACAGCCAGTGCGGCACCACCAGGGTTAGTCTGTGCCCAAGAGGTGGCGGGACCAGAGGTGGTGAGACCCCGGGCCTGCTGGGACAGCCAGTACCACACCCCCAGCCAGTGCCAGGCCTAGCCAGTGCCCAAGAGGTGGGGGGAGCAGACGTGGGGAGACCCCAGGTCTGCTGGGAGAGCCAGTGCAGCACCACCAGGCCGAGCTGGTGCCCAAGAGGTGTCGAGACCAGAAGTGGGGAGAACCAGTGCCGTACCTGCTGGTAAAGCCAGTGCCACCAGAGGTGGAGAGACCCCGGGCCTGCTGGGACAGCCAGTGCCTCACAACCAGGCCAAGCCGGTGCCAAAGAGTTGGCGGACCAAAGGTGGGGAGACCCCGGGCCTCCTTGGACGGCCATTGCGGCACCACCCCCCGGCTTAGTCTGTGCCCAAGAAATTTTGGGACCAGAGGTGGTGAGACCCCCGGCCTGCTGGGACATCCAGTGCCGCACCACCAGGCCAAGCCGGTGCCCAAGAGGTGGGGAGACCCCGGGCCTGCTCGGATAGCCAGTGCCGCACCACCAGGCCAAGTCGGTGCCTAGGAGGTGGCGGGACCAGTGCTGAGGAGACCTCGGGCCTGCTGGGACAGCCAGTGTCGCAACACCAGGACGAGCGGGTGCCAAAGAGGTGGCATACCAGAGGTGGGGAGATCCTGGGCCTGCTGGGACAGCCAGTGCCGCACCATCAGGCCAAGCCTGTGCCCAAGAGGTGGGGAGACCCCGGGCCTGCTGGGACAGCCAGTGCCACACCACCAGGCCGAGCTGGTGCCCAAGTGGTGGGACCAGAAATGGGGAGACCCCAGGCCTACTGAGACAGCCACTGTCACAACACCAGGATGAGCCGGTGCGTAAGAGGTGGCGGCACCAGATGTGGGGAGACCCGGGGCCTGCTGGGACAGCCAGTGCCTCACCACTAGGCCGAGTCGGTGCCCAAGAGGTGGTGGGACCAGTGGTGAGGAGACCCCTGGCCTGCTGGGACAGCCAGTGCTGAACCAACAGGCCGAGCCGGTGCCCAAGAGGTGGCGGGACCAGAGGTGGAGAAAACCCGGGCCTGCTGGGACAGCCAGTGCCTCACCACCAGGCCCAGCCGGTGCTAAAGAGTTTGCGGGACCAGAGGTGGAGAGACCCCGGGCCTGCTGGGATAGCCAGTGCCGCACCACCAGGCCAAGCCGGTGCCCAAGAAGTGGCGGGACCAGAAGTGGGGAGACCCAGGGCCTGCTGGGACAGCCAGTGCCGTACCTGCTGGTAAAGCCAGTGCCACCAGAGGTGGAGAGACCCCGGGCCTGCTGAGACAGCCAGTGCCTCACAACCAGGCCAAGCCGGTGCCAAAGAGTTGGGGGGTCCAAAGGTGGGGAGACCCCGGGCCTCCTGGGACGGCCATAGCGGCACCACGAGGCCGAGCCGGTGCCCAAGAGGTGGGGAGACCCCGGGCCTGCTGGGAAAGCCAGTGTTGCAACAAAAGGTGGAGCCAATAACCAGGAGGTGGTGAGACCAGAGGTAGGGAAACCCCGGGCCTTCTGGGACAGCCAGTACCACACCCCCAGCCAGTGCCAGGCCTAGCCAGTGCCCAAGAGGTGGGGGGAGCAGACGTGGGGAGACCCCAGGTCTGCTGGGAGAGCCAGTGCAGCACCACCAGGCCGAGCTGGTGCCCAAGAGGTGTCGAGACCAGAAGTGGGGAGAACCAGTGCCGTACCTGCTGGTAAAGCCAGTGCCACCAGAGGTGGAGAGACCCCGGGCCTGCTGAGACAGCCAGTGCCTCACAACCAGGCCAAGCCGGTGCCAAAGAGTTGGCGGACCAAAGGTGGGGAGACCCCGGGCCTCCTTGGACGGCCATTGCGGCACCACCGGGCTTAGTCTGTGCCCAAGAAATTTTGGGACCAGAGGTGGTGAGACCCCCGGCCTTCTGGGACATCCAGTGCCGCACCACCAGGCCAAGCCGGTGCCCAAGAGGTGGGGAGACCCCGGGCCTGCTCGGATAGCCAGTGCCGCACCACCAGGCCAAGTCGGTGCCTAGGAGGTGGCGGGACCAGTGCTGAGGAGACCTCGGGCCTGCTGGGACAGCCAGTGTCGCAACACCAGGACGAGCGGGTGCCAAAGAGGTGGCATACCAGAGGTGGGGAGATCCTGGGCCTGCTGGGACAGCCAGTGCCGCACCATCAGGCCAAGCCTGTGCCCAAGAGGTGGGGAGACCCCGGGCCTGCTGGGACAGCCAGTGCCACACCACCAGGCCGAGCTGGTGCCCAAGTGGTGGGACCAGAAATGGGGAGACCCCAGGCCTACTGAGACAGCCACTGTCACAACAACCAGGATGAGCCGGTGCCCAAGAGGGTGGCGGCACCAGATGTGGGGAGACCCGGGGCCTGCTGGGACAGCCAGTGCCTCACCACTAGGCCGAGTCGGTGCCCAAGAGGTGGTGGGACCAGTGGTGAGGAGACCCCTGGCCTGCTGGGACAGCCAGTGCTGAACCAACAGGCCGAGCCGGTGCCCAAGAGGTGGCGGGACCAGAGGTGGAGAAACCCGGGCCTGCTGGGACAGCCAGTGCCTCACCACCAGGCCCAGCCGGTGCTAAAGAGTTTGCGGGACCAGAGGTGGAGAGACCCCGGGCCTGCTGGGATAGCCAGTGCCGCACCACCAGGCCAAGCCGGTGCCCAAGAAGTGGCGGGACCAGAAGTGGGGAGACCCAGGGCCTGCTGGGACAGCCAGTGCCGTACCTGCTGGTAAAGCCAGTGCCACCAGAGGTGGAGAGACCCCGGGCCTGCTGAGACAGCCAGTGCCTCACAACCAGGCCAAGCCGGTGCCAAAGAGTTGGCGGGTCCAAAGGTGGGGAGACCCCGGGCCTCCTGGGACGGCCATAGCGGCACCACGAGGCCGAGCCGGTGCCCAAGAGGTGGGGAGACCCCGGGCCTGCTGGGAAAGCCAGTGTTGCAACAAAAGGTGGAGCCAATAACCAGGAGGTGGTGAGACCAGAGGTAGGGAAACCCCGGGCCTTCTGGGAAAGCCAGTGTCACATCACAAGGCCGAGCCTGTGCCCAAGAGGTGGCGGGACCAAAGGTGGTGAGACCCCGGGCTTGCTGAGAGAGCCAGTGCCGCACCACCAGGCCGAGCAGGTTACGAAGAGGTGGCGGGACCAGAGGTGGCGACACCCCGGGCCTGCTGGGACAGCCAGTGCCGCACCACCAGGCCGAGCCAGTGCCCAAGAGGTGGCGGGACCAGACGTGGGGAGACCCCAGGCCTGCTGGGACAGCCAGTGCCGCACCACCAGGCCGAGCCGGTGCCCATGAAGTGGCGGGACCAGAGGTGGGGAGACCCTGGGCCTGCTGGGACAGCCAGTGCCGCACCACCAGTCCGAGCTGGTGCCCAAGAGGTGGCGGGACCGGTGGTGGGGAGACCCCGGGCCTGATGAGACAGACAGTGCCGCACCACCAGGCCGAGCCGGTGCCAAAGAGGTGGCGGCACTAGAGTTTGGGAGACCTCGGGCCTGCTGGGACGGCTAGTGCCGCACCACCAGGCCGAGCTGGTGCCCAAGAGGTGGTGAGACCCGAGGTGGGGAAACCCCGGGCCTTGTGGGACAGCCAGTGCCGCACAACAAGGCTGAGCCGGTGCCCAAGAGGTGGGGGGAGCAGACGTGGGGAGTCCCCAGGTCTGCTGGGACAGCCAGTGCAGCACCACCAGGCTGAGCCAGTGCCCAAAAGGTGGCGGTACCGGATGTGGGGAGACCCCGGGCCTGCTGGGACAGCCAGTGTCGCACCACCAGTCCGAGCCGGTGCCCAAGAGGTGGCGGGACCAGTGGTGGGGAGACCCAGGGCCTGCCCGGATAGCCAGTGCCGCACCACCAGACCAAGTTGGTGCCTAGGAGGTGGCGGGACCAGTGGTGAGGAGAGACCCCGGGCCTGCTGGGACAGCCAGTGCCGCACCACCAGGCCGAGCCGGTGCCCAAGAGGTGGAGGAACCAGAGGTGGGGAGATCCGAGGACTGCTGGGACAGCCAGTGCTGCACCACGAGGCCGAGCCGGTGCCCAAAGTTGGCGGGACCAGAGGTGGGGAGACCCCGGGTCTGCTGGGACAGCCAGTGCCGCACCACCAGGCCAAGCCGGTGCCCAAGAGGAGGCGGGACCAGAAGTGGGGAGACCAAGGGCCTGTTGAGACAGCCAGTGCCGTACCTGCAGGTACAGCCAGTGCCACCATAGGTGGGGAGACCTAGGTCCTGCTGGGGCATAAGTGCCGCATCACCAGGCCGAGCCGGTCCTCAAGAGGTGGCGGGACCAGAGGTGGGGAGAACCCGGGCTTGCTGGGACAGCCAGTGCCGCACCACCAGGCCGAACCGGTGCCCAAGAGGTGGGGAGAACCCGGGCCTGCTGGGACAGCTAGTACCGCACCACCAGGCCGAACCGAAGCCCAAGAGGTGGCAGGACCAGAAGGTGGGGAGACCCCGGGCCTGCTGGGACAGCCAGTGCCGCACAAGAAGGCTGAGCCGGTGCCCAAGAGTTGGCAGGACCAGTGGTGGGGAGGCCTCGGGCCTCCTGGGACGGCCATTGCAGCACCACCACGGTTAGTCTGTGCCCAACAGGTGGCGGGACCAGAGGTGGTGAGACCCCGGGCCTGATGGGACAGCCAGTGCCACACCCCCAGCCAGTGCCAGGCCTAGCCAGTGCCCAAGAGGTGGGGGGAGCAGACGTGGGGAGACCCCAGGTCTGCTGGGAGAGCCAGTGCAGCACCACCAGGCCGAGCCAGTGCCCAAAAGGTGGCGGCACCAGAGGTGGGGAGACCCCGGGCCTGCTGGGGCACCCAGTGTCGCACCACCAGGCCGTACCGGTGCCCAAGAGGTGGCGGGACCAGAAGGTGTGGAGACCCCGGGCCTGCTGGGACAGCCAGTGCCGCACCACTAGTCCCAGCCGGTGCCCAAGAGGTGGCGGGACCAGAGGTGGGGAGACCCCGGGCCTGATGGGACAGCCAGTGCCACACCCCCAGCCAGTGCCAGGCCTAGCCAGTGCCCAAGAGGTGGGGGGAGCAGACGTGGGGAGACCCCAGGTCTGCTGGGAGAGCCAGTGCAGCACCACCAGGCCGAGCCAGTGCCCAAAAGGTGGCGGCACCAGAGGTGGGGAGACCCCGGGCCTGCTGGGGCACCCAGTGTCGCACCACCAGGCCGTACCGGTGCCCAAGAGGTGGCGGGACCAGAAGGTGTGGAGACCCCGGGCCTGCTGGGACAGCCAGTGCCGCACCACTAGTCCAGCAGCCGGTGCCCAAGAGGTGGCGGGACCAGAGGTGGGGAGACCCCGGGCCTGCTTGGACAGCCAGTGCGGCACCACCAGGGTTAGTCTGTGCCCAAGAGGTGGCGGGACCAGAGGTGGTGAGACCCCGGGCCTGCTGGGACAGCCAGTACCACACCCCCAGCCAGTGCCAGGCCTAGCCAGTGCCCAAGAGGTGGGGGGAGCAGACGTGGGGAGACCCCAGGTCTGCTGGGAGAGCCAGTGCAGCACCACCAGGCCGAGCTGGTGCCCAAGAGGTGTCGAGACCAGAAGTGGGGAGAACCAGTGCCGTACCTGCTGGTAAAGCCAGTGCCACCAGAGGTGGAGAGACCCCGGGCCTGCTGGGACAGCCAGTGCCTCACAACCAGGCCAAGCCGGTGCCAAAGAGTTGGCGGACCAAAGGTGGGGAGACCCCGGGCCTCCTTGGACGGCCATTGCGGCACCACCGGGCTTAGTCTGTGCCCAAGAAATTTGGGACCAGAGGTGGTGAGACCCCCGGCCTGCTGGGACATCCAGTGCCGCACCACCAGGCCAAGCCGGTGCCCAAGAGGTGGGGAGACCCCGGGCCTGCTCGGATAGCCAGTGCCGCACCACCAGGCCAAGTCGGTGCCTAGGAGGTGGCGGGACCAGTGCTGAGGAGACCTCGGGCCTGCTGGGACAGCCAGTGTCGCAACAACCAGGACGAGCGGGTTCCAAAGAGGTGGCATACCAGAGGTGGGGAGATCCTGGGCCTGCTGGGACAGCCAGTGCCGCACCATCAGGCCAAGCCTGTGCCCAAGAGGTGGGGAGACCCCGGGCCTGCTGGGACAGCCAGTGCCACACCACCAGGCCGAGCTGGTGCCCAAGTGGTGGGACCAGAAATGGGGAGACCCCAGGCCTACTGAGACAGCCACTGTCACAACACCAGGATGAGCCGGTGCCCAAGAGGTGGCGGCACCAGATGTGGGGAGACCCGGGGCCTGCTGGGACAGCCAGTGCCTCACCACTAGGCCGAGTCGGTGCCCAAGAGGTGGTGGGACCAGTGGTGAGGAGACCCCTGGCCTGCTGGGACAGCCAGTGCTGAACCAACAGGCCGAGCCGGTGCCCAAGAGGTGGCGGGACCAGAGGTGGAGAAAACTCGGGCCTGCTGGGACAGCCAGTGCCTCACCACCAGGCCCAGCCGGTGCTAAAGAGTTTGCGGGACCAGAGGTGGAGAGACCCCGGGCCTGCTGGGATAGCCAGTGCCGCACCACCAGGCCAAGCCGGTGCCCAAGAAGTGGCGGGACCAGAAGTGGGGAGACCCAGGGCCTGCTGGGACAGCCAGTGCCGTACCTGCTGGTAAAGCCAGTGCCACCAGAGGTGGAGAGACCCCGGGCCTGCTGAGACAGCCAGTGCCTCACAACCAGGCCAAGCCGGTGCCAAAGAGTTGGCGGGTCCAAAGGTGGGGAGACCCCGGGCCTCCTGGGACGGCCATAGCGGCACCACGAGGCCGAGCCGGTGCCCAAGAGGTGGGGAGACCCAGGGCCTGCTGGGACAGCTAGTGCCGCACCACCAGGCCGAGCTGGTGCCCAAGAGGTGGTGAGACCTGAGGTGGGGAAACCCCGGGCCTTGTGGGACAGCCAGTGCCGCACAACAAGGCTGAGCCGGTGCCCAAGAGGTGGGGGGAGCAGACGTGGGGAGACCCCAGGTCTGCTGGGAGAGCCAGTGCAGCACCACCAGGCTGAGCCAGTGCCCAAAAGGTGGCGGTACCGGATGTGGGGAGACCCCGGGCCTGCTGGGACAGCCAGTGTCGCACCACCAGTCCGAGCCGGTGCCCAAGAGGTGGAGGGACCAGAGGTGGGGAGATCTGAGGACTGCTGGGACAGCCAGTGCTGCACCACGAGGCCGAGCCGGTGCCCAAAGTTGGCGGGACCAGAGGTGGGGAGACCCCGGGTCTGCTGGGACAGCCAGTGCCGCACCACCAGGCCAAGCCAGTGCCCAAGAGGAGGCGGGACCAGAAGTGGGGAGACCAAGGGCCTGCTGGGACAGCCAGTTCCGTACCTGCAGGTACAGCCAGTGCCACCATAGGTGGGGAGACCTAGGTCCTGCTGGGGCAGAAGTGCCGCATCACCAGGCCGAGCCGGTCCCCAAGAGGTGGCGGGACCAGAGGTGGGGAGAACCCGGGCCTGCTGGGACAGCCAGTGCCGCACCACCAGGCCGAGCCGGTGCCCAAGAGGTGGGGAGAACCCGGGCCTGCTGGGACAGCTAGTACCGCACCACCAGACCGAACCGAAGCCCAAGAGGTGGCAGGACCAGAAGGTGGGGAGACCTCGGGCCTGCTGGGACAGCCAGTGCCGCACAAGAAGGCTGAGCCGGTGCCCAAGAGTTGGCGGGACCAGAGGTGGGGAGGCCCCAGGCCTTCTGGGACAGCCAGTGCCGCACCACCAAGCCAAGGTGGTGCCCAAGAGGAGGCGGGACCAGAAGTGGGGAGACCAAGGGCCTGCTGGGACAGCCAGTGCCGTACCTGCTGGTACAGCCAGTGCCACCATAGGTGGGTAGACCTAGGTCCTGCTGGGACAGAAGTGCCGCACCACCAGGTCGAGCCGGTCCCCAAGAGGTGGCGGGACCAGAGGTGGGGAGAACCCGGGCCTGCTGGGACAGCCAGTGCCGCACCACCAGGCCAAGCCGGTGCCCAAGAGGTGGGGAGACCCCGGGCCTGCTGGGACAGCTAGTGCGGTACCACCAGGGTTAGTCTGTGCCCAAGAGGTGGCGGGACCAGAGGTGGTGAGACCCCGGGCCTGCTGGGACAGCCAGTACCACACCCCCAGCCAGTGCCAGGCCTAGCCAGTGCCCAAGAGGTGGGGGGAGCAGACGTGGGGAGACCCCAGGTCTGCTGGGAGAGCCAGTGCAGCACCACCAGGCCAAGCCGGTCCCCAAGAGGTGGCTGGACCAGAGGTGGGGAGAACCCGGGCCTGCTGGGACAGCCAGTGCCGCACCACCAGGCCGAGCCGGTGCCCAAGAGGTGGGGAGACCCCGGGCCTGCTGGGACAGCTAGTGTTGCACCACCAGGCCGAACCGGTGCCCAAGAGGTGGTGGGACCAGAAGGTGGGGAGACCCTGGGCCTGCTGGGACAGCCAGTGCTGCACCACTAGTCCCAGCCGGTGCCCAAGAGGTGGCGGGACCAGAGATGGGGAGACCCCGGGCCTGCTTGGACAGCCAGTGCTACACCACCAGGGTTAGTCTGTGCCCAAGAGGTGGCGGGACCAGAGGTGGTGAGACCCCGGGCCTGCTGGGACAGCCAGTACCACACCCCCAGCCAGTGCCAGGCCTAGCCAGTGCCCAAGAGGTGGGGGGAGCAGACGTGGGGAGACCCCAGGTCTGCTGGGAGAGCCAGTGCAGCACCACCAGGCCAAGCCGGTCCCCAAGAGGTGGCTGGACCAGAGGTGGGGAGAACCCGGGCCTGCTGGGACAGCCAGTGCCGCACCACCAGGCCGAGCCAGTGCCCAAGAGGTGGGGAGACCCCGGGCCTGCTGGGACAGCTAGTGCTGCACCACCAGGCCGAACTGGTGCCCAAGAGGTGGCGGGACCAGAAGGTGGGGAGACCCTGGGCCTGCTGGGACAGCCAGTGCTACACCACCAGGCCGAGCCGGTGCCCAAGAGGTGGCGGGACCAGAGGTGGTGAGACCCCGGGCCTGCTGGGACAGCCAATGCCGCACCACCAGGCCGAGCCGGGTGCCCAAGAAGGGCGGGACCAGAGGTGAGGAGACCCCGGGCCTGCTGGGACAGCCAGTGCCGCACCACTAGGCCCAGCCGGTGCCCAAGATGTGGCGGGATCAGAGGTGGTGAGACCCCGGGCCTGCTGGGAGAGCCAGTGCCGCACCACCAGGCCTAGTCGGTGCCCAAGAGGTGGTGGGACAAGAGGTGGGGAGACCCCGGGCCTGCTGGGAAAGCCAGTGCCGCACCACCAGGCTGAGCCTGTGCCCAAGAGGTGGCGCGACCAGAGCTAAGTGAGCCATGTGCTGCTTCTTAGTGAGTGTGTACAAGGGTTTTAATGTTGTACATGCTACAAATTAAAAGTTGGCGAGCCAGCCAAGAGCACAGAGGGTCTTCAAATTACATATTTTGGTCTTTTGGTCTATTTTGGTACTGTAGCCAACATCTGTTACAATGGAGATTGTTAACCGAGAGTCAATCAAAGTGCCCTACTCTGTTATAATAAGTGGGTTGACTGCAACGGAAACTGACAATGAAGTGTCTTCCTTCCTCGAGAAGTATGGTTCAATTAAACGCTTCCCGTGTATTGATGAACCAACGTCAGATTATCATGCACAAATGATAGTGGAGTTTACACATGGTACAGCCATGCAAACTCTGGAGCCAATGCTTCCAGTGTGGCTTGAAAGCTCTAATCGAGCTGAAACTGTTTACAGCATTAGGAGTTTAGCCAGTGAGTATACCACTGATGCACATAGCCGTGCTGCTAAAGCATATATGAAAGAGTTGAATGAAATTGCTAAATTGATTGGTAACTCTTTTGAGCAATTATCGAAAGAGGAATTAGCAAGTCTTGCATAAACTTCTTCCCGACCAGATCATCAGGCTCCATTAACCAATCTGCAATTTGCACCTTTTTCTGACCAGCTGTCACAAGCTGCCCCCTTGGTTGAGGTGATTCCACATGGTGCTGACTCCAATTCTACTGAACCTCAACGTGAGGCAGCTTTGCCTCATGATTCTTTGACCCTTAACAAAAACCTGACTGATCTCACCTCACTACCAACCTTGCCAGTGGAGGGCGGGAAACCAAAAGTTACTCTTGAAGTGAACCCACCTAGTGTTCAGCATGTGGTGGTGGAACATGTGTGAAATGCCGATAGTTCATTGCATTCTACTATGTTTCTCAGGAAGGAGTCCCCGACCAGGCAATGAAGCTGACTATGACACGTGGCGCACTAGTGTGGATGTCATTCTAAACGACCCCTATGTGTCTGACATTTGTTGCACACACCGTATTTTAGACAGTCTGTTTCCACCAGAAGCTGAAATTGTTAAACACTTGGGCTCCCAAGCTTATCTTGCTTATCTTGCATTGCTTGATTTGGTGTATGGTACCGTTGAAGATGGTGACGAGCTTTTTGTCAGTTTCATGAATACACTGCAAAACACCGGAGAGAAACCATCGGTTTTCTTGCATCGACTTCATGTCTTTAAACAGTAATGATGCATTTTCCTTTCATGATTCTTGTTTTTGCTGCAACTCTCTGGGACCTTGGGGTTACCAGTTGTCAAGTGGAGTGCACAAAGGTGACTGTATACCCTTCCCCACTCATTCAAAATCCTCAAACAATCAGTCATTTTAGTGAGCTAAATGATCAAGTCTCAATTCACATGTGGATCCATTCAACCATGCTAATTGGTTATGTCTTGTTTGCACCTCTGTCTTAGAAACTTATTTTTTATGCTCTGATAAGTCTCTTGTCATATTCATTTTCAATTTACATTCCAAAATAGATGGGCAGAGTAACCTTGAACCCACTAGGAATAGAATCTTGTTGTTACTTTTACTCTTAATATTTGGTATACATCCAAATTCAGGCCCTTGTATTGCGAACAGTAACACACCTTCTGAATTCAAGGAAACGACTGGGCTAGGAATTATTCATTTGAATATTCGTAGTTTGCCACAAAAAATTGATATGCTGCGCATTTGGGCAAATCAACTAATGCTGATATCATTGTTCTATCAGAAACATGGCTCAGTAAATCACACGCTGATAAAGCCATATCTATTGATGGCTATAACATATTTAGGGCTGATTGTCCCAAGAAAGGAGGAAGTGTTGCAATTTACTGTAAAATCAAAATTTTATGTAAATGTTTTGCTATCCAAATCAGTCAGTAAACAGTTTGAGTTCTTAGCCATACATTTTGAGGTTTTCCTTAACTGTGGTTGGTTGCTATAGACCTCCTTCAGCTACTGCTGATGCACTAACTTCCTTGATTGAGTCGTTAGCTGACCTCAAATACAAGGAATTAATACTGACTGGTGATTTAAATTGGAATTGGCTTAGTCCTAAATCTGATACTTTTAAGGATATATCCATTTCACTAAACCTAACACAGCTAATTGAGGGCCCCACGCACCTTAATTTGAAATTTCCTGATAAATCCTCTTTGATTGATTTGCTTTTGACTAATACTCCACACAAGTAATCTATGTCAGTTGTCTTTGCAAATGAGATAAGTGACCATTGTGTGATTGCTGTTGTCAGAAATGGCAAAGTCCCTAAAACTAAACCCCATATTTTAATTAAGCTTAACATGAAAGCCTGAGGGACAAGACAAAGTTTTCTAACAAAGACCTCTATGACGGATAAGAACAGTGGACCAAGGTTTCCCTTGCCCGGACGTGGGTCACCGGGGCCCCCCTCTGGAGCCAGGCCTGGAGCTGGGGCTCGGAGACGAGCGCCTGGTGGCTGGGCCTTTGCCCATGGGGCCCGCCCGGGCTCAGCCCGAAAGGGAAACATGGGCCTCCACTCCCGTGGACTCACCACCTGCAGGAGGGGCCATAGAGGTTGGGTGCGCAGTGAGCTGGGTGGTGGCCAGATGCAGGGACCCTGGCAGTCCGATTCTCAGCTGCAGAAGCTCTAGGGACGTGGAATGTCACCTCTCTGGCGGGGAAGGAGCCTGAGCTGGTGTGTGAGGTCGAGCAGCTAGATATAGTTGGACTCACCTCGGCGCATGGCTTGGGCTCTGGAAACAGTATCCTTGAGAGGGGTTGGACTCTCTTCCACTCTGGAGTTGCTCCGGGTGAGAGGCGCCGAGCTGGTGTGGGCATACTTATTGCCCCCCGACTTGGTGCCTGTACATTGGGGTTTACCCCGGTGGACGAAAGGGTAGCCTCTCTCCGCCTCCGGGTGGGGGGACGGGTCCTGACTGTTGTTTGTGCTTATGCACCAAATAGCGGTTCAGAGTACCCACCCTTTTTGGAGTCCTTGGATGGAGTATTGGAGAATGTTCCATCTGGGGACTCCCTCGTTGTGCTGGGGGACTTCAATGCTCATGTGGGCAACGACAGTGAGACCTGGAGGGGTGTGGTTGGGAGGCAGGGCCCCCCTGATCTGAACCAGAGTGGTGTTTCGTTGTTGGACTTCTGTGCTCGTCATGGACTGACCATAACGAACACCATGTTCAGGCATAAGAGTGTCCACATGTGCACTTGGCACCAGGACACTCTAGGCCGCAGTTCGATGATTGACTTCATAATCGTATCGTCGGACTTGCAGCCACATGTCTTGGACACTCGGGTGAAGAGAGGGGTGGAGCTGTCAACTGATCACCACCTGGTGGTGGGTTGGCTCAGATGGTGGGGGAGGATGCCGGTTGACCTGGCAGGCCAAACGTGTTGTGAGGGTCTGCTGGGAACATCTGGCAGAGTCTCCTGTCAGAAGGAGCTTTAACTCACACCTCCGGCAGAACTTCGACCATGTTCCGTGTGAGGCGGGGGACATTGAGTCCGAGTGGGCTATGTTCCGGGCCTCTATTGTTGAGGCGGCCGACCGGAGCTGTGGCCGTAAGGTCGTTGGTGCCTGTTGCGGCGGCAATCCCAGAACTCGTTGGTGGACACCAGCAGTGAGGGATGCCATCAAGCTGAAGAAGGAGTCCTATAAGGCCTTTTTGGCATGTGGGACTCTGGAGGCAGCTGACAGGTATCGGCAGGCTAAGCGGGACGCGGCTTCGGCAGTGACTGAGGCAAAAACTCAGACGTGGGAGGAGTTTGGAGAGGCCATGGAGAACGACTTCCGAACGGCTTCGAAGAAATTCTGGTCCACCATCCGGCGTCTCAGGAGGGGGAAGCAGTGCTCCGTCAACACTGTATACAGTGGGGATGGGGAGCTGTTGACCTCGACTCGGGATGTTGTGGATCGGTGGAAGGAATACTTCGAAGACCTCCTCAATCCCGCCGACACGTCTTCCAATGAGGAAGCAGAGTCTGGGGTCTCAGGGATGGACTCTCCTATCTCTGGGGCTGAGGTCGCCGAGGTGGTCAAAAAGCTCCTCGGTGGCAGGGCCCCGGGTGTGGATGAGATCCGCCTGGAGTTCCTCAAGGCTCTGGATGCTGAGGGGCTGTCTTGGTTGACACGCCTTTGCAGAATCGCGTGGACGTCAGGGACAGAACCACTGGATTGGCAGACTGGGGTGGTGGGCCCCCTCTTTAAAAAGGGGGACCGGAGGGTGTGTTCCAACTACATGGGGATCACACTCCTCAGCCTCCCTGGGAAGGTCTATTCAGGGGTCCTGGAGAGGAGGGTCCGTCGGATAGTTGAATCTCAGATTGAGGAGGAGCAGTGTGGTTTTCGTCCCGGCCGTGGAACGCCGGACCAGCTCTACACCCTCTTCAGGGTCTTGGAGAGGGCATGGGAGTTTACCCAACCAGTCTACATGTGTTTTGTGGACTTGGAGAAGGCGTTCGACCGTGTTCCCCGGGGATTCCTGTGGGGGGTGCTTCGGGAGTATGGGGTGCCGGACTCCCTTGTCCGGTCCTACAACCGGTGCCAGAGTTTGGTCCGCATTGCCGGCAGTAAGTCGGATTCGTTTCCAGTGAGGGTTGGACTCCGCCAAGGCTGCCCTTTGTCACAGATTCTGTTCATTACTTTTATGGACAGAAATTCTAGGTGCAGTCGAGGTGTTGAGGGGATCCGGTTCGGGGGCCTCAGGATTGGGTCTCTGCTATTTGCAGATGATGTGGCTGTTCTGTTGGCTTCATCGAGCCTTGATCTACAACTCTCGCTTGAGCGATTCGCAGCCGGTTGTGAAGCGGCTGGGATGAGAATCAGTGCCTCCAAATCCGAGACCATGGTCCTCAGCCGGAAAAGGGTGGAGTGCCCTCTCCGGGTTGGGGATGGGGTCCTTCCCCAAGTGGAGGAGTTTAAGTATCTCGGGATCTTGTTCACGAGTGAGGGAAGGATGGAGCGGGAGATCGACAGACGGATCAGTGCGGCATCTGCAGTGATGCGGGTGCTGCGCTGGTTTGTTGTGGTAAAGAAGGAGCTGAGTCAGAAGGCGAAGCTCTCAATTTACTGGTCGATCTACGTTCCTACCCTCACCTATGGTCATGAGCTTTGGGTAGTGACCGAAAGAAAAAGATAGCGGATACAAGTGGCTGAAATGAGCTTCCTTCGCAGGGTGGCCGGGCTCTCCCTTAGAGATAGGGTGAGAAGCTCGGTCATCCGGGAGAGGCTCAGAGTAGAACCGCTGCTCCTCCGCACCGAGAGGAGCCAGATGAGGTGGCTCGGGCATCTGGTTAGGATGCCTCCTGGACACCTCCCTGGTGAGGTGTTCCGGGTACGTCCCACTGGGAAGACACCCCGGGGAAGACCCAGGACACGCTGGAGGGACTTTGTCTCTCGGCTGGCCTGGGAACACCTCGGGATCCCCCCAGAGGAGCTGGAAGAAGTGGCCGGGGAGAGGGGGGTCTGGGCTTCCTTACTCCGGCTGATGCCCCCGCGACCCGACCTCGGATAAGCGGAAAAAGATGGTGTGGTACGGTATGAAAGCCTTTGTTGAACAGGGGTTTTAAATTATCTTTATTATTTTAACCCTTGTGTGGTGTCAGGATTTTCTGCACTCTCAGGGTGTTATGGGGTCCTTTGGACCCCTTGGGGTTTCATACCATAACTCAGCCCCTGTGCAGGCTAGAGACATTCTGTTTTCACCAGAGGAAACTTGAGGATGTCCTTTAGGTCACTGACCTACCACTAGGTTTCTCCAACCTGAGGGGGCGGAGCCTATTTGAAACACTTTTTTCCACGCCACCAGCCCCACTTCTCAGCCTCTGTGTGGGCTAGAGACACACTGTCTTCCCTGGAGGGTTACTGGTGAGAAGCTGTCACATCACTGACCCTCCCTATGATGACCTCGACCTTTGGGGGCGGAGTTTCGCCATCACGCACGCCACGAATCCCACTTCTCAGCCTCTGTGTGGGCTAGAGACATGCTATTTTCACTAATGGGTTACTGGTGGGTAGCCTTGACATCACTGACCCTCCCTATGATGACCTCGACCTTTGGGGCCGGAGTTTCGCCATCACGCACGCCACAAATCCCACTTCTCAGCCTCTGTGTGGGCTAGGGACATGCTATTTTCACTAGTGGGTTACTGGTGGGTAGCCTTGACATCACTGACCCTCCCTATGATGACCTAGACCTTTGGGGGCGGAGTTTCGCCATCACGCACACCACGAATCCCACTTCTCAGCCTCTGTGTGGGCTAGAGACATGTTGTCTTCACTGGAGGGTTACTGGTGCATTGCTGTGATGTCACTGACCTTCCCTTTACTGACCGTCGCCATGGGGGGCGGAGTTTTGCCATCATGCATGCGACGAATCCCACAAGGGTACCATGTACCTTGACCTCTTCTATATTATCTATAAATACATCACATACAGTAAAACAGTTATGATCAATACTGCAGTCAACTTGCTTATAAATAAAAGAAAGCAGGCCTTCAGTACTATTGATATTTATTGCATGGAATTGATTTCACAGGGGCTTGATTGTGGGATTTGTGTTGCGGGTGGCGTGGTAGCGAAACCATACCCCCTTTGATCAAGGGTGGTTGTGGGACAGTAAGGTGCACTCAGGGCTGTCCCTGTTGACTCCCTGGTGCATGCATCATGTCTCTAGCACACACAGGGGCTGGGATGTAGGATTTCTGTTGCATAAGGCGTGGTAGCGAAGCCCCGCCCCCTTTGATCAAGGGTGGTTGTGGGACAGTAAGGTGCACTCAGGGCTGTCCCTGTTGACCCCCTGGTGCATGCATCATGTCTCTAGCACACACAGGGGCTGGGATGTAGGATTCCTGTTGCATAATGGCGTGGTAGCGAAGCCCCGCCCCCTTGGGTCAAGTTTAATTGGGAAAAATATATTCCCCCACTCCACCCTCTGTTCAGGTATTCTAGTCTCTGGTAGAAGGAAGGCAAGTAAAGGTATGCAACAATCTATATGGTCCTATTACAATGTTCACACTAAAGCTGTAGAGTAGACTACTGCCCTATTGTTTTACATTGGGGTCCTTTGGACCCAAACACCCTGAGTGTGATCTAAATGTGAAGGGGGGGTGTAGAGTGGGAGCTCCCCCCAAAAAAGTTATCCTCCATGCCCCTCACATAAAATAAGCCAAGGACAATGAGTTTCAAGTTGAAAAAAGCATTACTTGTATGATTTTTATTTTAGTAAAGATTGAAAATGGGTCCAAAAGACCCTAACATCGCACAAGGGTTAATTGGGGATGTATTGAACTAATTAATGATGTAGAATCTGCTTGGAAATTTTCCTCTGATGGATTTTCTGTATTGATTGACAAGCATGCTCCTTTTAAGAAATACAAGGTTAAAGGGAGGGACAACCCATGGTTTACTCCTGATTTAGCTGAGCTTCTGTATACCAGAAACCTGGCCGGGCCAAGGTTAGAAAGACCGGTCTTGAGGCTGATTTTTAGGCAACTGAGAAATAGTTTTACATCTCTTGTCAAAAAAGCCAAGTCTAATTTTTATCTCTCAGCAATGACCAAAAACTTAAATGACCCAAAGAAATTCTGGAAAGTGATCAGTTCTATTTTAGCCACTGATAATCATAGTGAATTACCATCTTGTATAGTTGATGACACCACAACCATTACAGATAGTAATTCTATACTCGACTCTTTTGATTAGCATTTCGTTGCATCTGGTTCCCTGTTCTCTAGGTCTTTCCCAACTAGCACACAGGTTTCTAATTTTGTGCCTTCTGCTGCCGACGCCGGTCATACGCCCGGTGGCCACTTGTCTGCAGGTCAACCCTCCTTTAACTTTAGGTTGTTCTCAGTTGAAGAGGTCCACAGAGCACTTCTTTCTCTTGATATAACTAAATCTGCAGGCCCTGATCATATGGAACCATACTTTTTAAAGATAGCAGCTGATTTTATTGCTAGACCCCTCCAGTATCTTTTTAATCTTATGATCACAACTAATTGCATTCCAGACACTTGAAGGTTGCCTATGTCGTACCACTGTTAAAAGTAGGGGACCCTACGCGTTTAAATAACTATCGACCCATTTCTAAATTATGCATTCTGTCAAAGGTCCTTGAAGGCTTAGTTAATGATCAATTGAAGGATTTCCTCAGTTCCAACAATATTCTCTCGCCATATCAATCTGGTTTCAGGAAACAACACAGCACTATTACAGCCTCCCTTAAATTCACCAATGATGTAATAGATTCATTAGATCACAAAAATCGGGCTATCGGAACAAGCTGTTGGCTGGTTCAATAACTATCTCTGACAGAAGCAATGTGTTTGTTTTGAAGGCAGCTCATCATCCTTATTAAATTTTTTGACTGGTGTGCCCCAGGGATCAGTTTTAGGGCCAATATTGTTTATCATCTATGTGAATACACTGGGCAGTAATATTCCTGATGCTAAACTTCATTTCTATGCAGACAACACAGTAATTTATTGCTGTGGCTCCACCCTTGTTGAATCTCTAATGAAGTTACAGACTGCATTTAACCTATTAGAACATCAACTTTTTGACCTAAGACTTGTCCTAAATGCTGAAAAACTAAACTCATCATATTTTCTAATGGCAGAAAGACAACTGAACCTTCTCCTAGCATTTCATCTTTACAGGGGTGTGAAATTGAGAATGTCCCTTCTTACAAGTATCTTGGAATTTTAATTGATGACCAACCTCTGCCTCAGATTTTGACAGACAACTTCTTAAACAATTTTGCCGTGGTTGTTGGGACGACATTTTAATCACCAATCTGCAGTTGGAGCAGAAGAAGGAAAATCCTTCTACCTTTGCAGAGCTGTTACTACTGCTGAGAACGGTAGAAGACAGACACGCCACTAAGGTGAGTCGGATAAGACAGCACTTAGATGCAGCAAAATCTGTGCCTAGCAGTACTGAGCTATGCATTGCTTTGCATGTCCAAAATGCACATGCGCATGCAACTGACTCTGACCTTGATATCTTGAAGAAACAACTAGCTGATATAAGTGCTCAGCTAAGCAGCTTAAAAACTGAGACTGCTAAACCCAAAGTGGTTGAGTCTCCTGTGGCCAGTGCTACAGTCAGATTTAAACCAGTGACAAGGAAAGCAGCAAAAACCCAGAGTTCCACTGCCAAAACTCATGGTAGGCCCCGACCCTGGTACTTTTTTCAGTGCAGGGAGGACGGTCACATCATGTCTGCTTGTGAAAATGAACCAAAACCTACTCTTGTTGCTACTAAAAGGAGATGGCTGAGAGAAAAACAAGCCAGCTGGGATTCCTCAAATGCACATGAAAAGGGACAACCTTTAAACTGAAACCTACTCCTGTGGGGGAGTGCATGGGAGTACGGTCTAATCATTTCAGCTCCAAACCGAAGAAGCTTTCTTTGAAGAAGTCTCTTTTAAAGAAACCACTGATTGGAACATAGTCTATGAAGCTTCCTAAAGGTTTAATAGGTACTAAAACTACTGCAGTAGTAACCATTGAATTTCCCTTTATGGGATAAATAAAGTATTTTTCATTTCATTTCATTTCATTGCAGGGAAGGACACAAATTGTCTTCTAGATACTGGGTCTCAGGTTACTACCATACCTCAGTCTTTTTATGAACTGAGCTCACTAAACATCCGTTACACAACCCTCTGGATGTTGAGGGTGCCAATGGCCAATCAGTTCCATATCTAGGATATATGGAGCTGTCTATCACTTTCCCAAGGGAGTTTGTTGGGTTTGATGTAGAGATAGACACCTTGGCTTTGGTCATTCCCCACCTGCGCTCAGCATCAAAACAACAGGTGCCAGTGGGCACCAATACGCTTGACAATCTTTAATGTCAACACTGACCCAAACCTTTCTGTGTTTGAAACTTCACCCGTTGGGTATTAGGCCATACTTAAGGTTTTGGAAATGCGTCAGAGAAACTCCATTGACGAGAGCCTAGGCTTGGTGAAGCTGCAGGGAGCCAAACCGAGAGTTATTCCAGCCAACCTAACCACTGTGGTGGAGAGCATGGTGAATCTCCATTTAGCTCATTCTGTGAAGTGTGCTATTCTTGAGCAGACCACGATTCCTTCATTACCAGGTGGCCTTTTGGTATCAACTACTCTCATGAGTCTGCCAAGCAGAAGGTTTTGCAAATTGACAGTAGTGTCAATTCTGAAGTGTTGCATCAGTAACACACTGTGAGTGAGCCATCTACAATAGGTGTTGTAGAACAATCTCCACAGCCTGAGGCTGTAAGCTTCAACATTGGAGATTCACCGTTACCCACTCAGTGGAAAGAGCGTGTGACGCGTCTTCTACAGTCCACGCCTGAAGTCTTCTCTCAAAATGATGCGGACTTTGGACACACTGATAGGGTGAAACACCATATCAAACTGAACGATGAAACACCTTTTAAATTCTGAGCCTGCCCAAAACACCTGCGCGATGTTGATGCAGTAAGACAGCATCTGAAGGAGCTTCTCAATTCAGGAGTTATCCGAGAATCTGAGTCTCTTTTCGCTTCTCCCATCGTTGTCGTGAGGAAGAAAAATGGTGCAGTTCGCCTTTGCATTGACTACCGGAAGTTAAATCTCCAAACAGCCAAGGATGCATACGCCCTTCCAAACCTAGAAGACGCATTTTCAGCACTTGCGGGGTCCAAATGGTTCTTTGTTTATCCACCTATTCCTTTAAGCTCCAGTACTGTGCTGGGGTGCAAAACTGGGATGCAGATGCATTATCCCATCGCTCTCATAGAGTTTTGGAGGATGACCTCACATCTCGGAAAGAGAGCGAGATAATCATACAATTTGTGCACAATCACTCAAGTGATCAAATATCTACTCGCATCATTCCACAAGATGTCATCAAAGCCATCTGTGAACGTCATGTTGTCACTAGTGCTGACAGTGACAATGCTGAATTTTCTTACCCTGGGTTAGCCCTGGTAGGGTCACTAGCCCTTCACTCAGCTGCTATTCCTGATAGCTTCCAGCAGAAAGAAATTCCTGGACTTCTCTCTGAGGATGAGCTGCTGGAAAAACAGAGGGCAGATCCTGCAATTGCTGAAATAATTACTCAGCTCCAGACAGGCCAAGCCCCAATTCCCAGTCTCCCGAACTTCTGTTATTATAACGTGAGTTAGGCCGACTACAGTTGCGGAATGGAATTCTTTACAGGAAAAAGCGGGATGAAACTAGCACTGTTTTCCAGCTTGTATTACCCCAGGAGCTGAGGCAGACAGTGTTTGAAAGCCTCCATACTCATATGGGATATCTTGGAGTGGATCAGACAGTAGATCTGGTCAAAGCAAGATTCTACTGGCCAAAATTACAGAATACCATAGAGGAGAAAATCAGAACCTGTGAGCGCCGTGTTCGTAGGAAATCTCAGTGTGAATGAGCTGTGGCACTGGTAAGTATAAAAACCAGTAGGCCGCTTGAGCTTATATGTATGGACTATCTGTCCCTAGAGCCAGATAGTTCTAACATGAAAGATATATTGGTCATGACTGATTATTTTACTAAGTATGCTGTAGCGGTGCCAACCCCCAACTAAAGGTACTCACAGTAGTTAAGGCTCTTTGGGAGAATTTTATTTCTCATTATGGGTTTCCTGAACGGTTGCATAGCGACCAAGGTCCCGATTTTGAGTCAAAGACTATTAAGGAGCTTTGTAACCTTACTGGTACTAAGAAGGTGCGAACAACACTGTATCATCCCTGAGGGAATCCGGTGGTAAGGTTCAACCACACTCTCCTTCAAATACCCTGGGTAAGGATGAAAAAACTCACTGAAAGGACTTTGTTAAGCCTTTAGTGCATGTGTACAACTGCACAAAACATGACACTACAGGGTTTTCACCCTACCAGCTCATGTTTGGATGGCAACCAAGGCTTCGAGTTGACCTTGCTTTTGGTCTACCGATTGACACACCTAAACGGTCTCACTCACAGTATGTCTCTGACTTGAAACGTCATCTTCAAGAGAGCTACAGGCTTGCCACTTCTAACGCGCAAAAGAACTCTGACCACAACAAACTCAGTTTTGATAAGCGTGTTAATGAGTCTACCTTAGAAGTGGGCAACAGAGTTTTAGTTTGTAGTGTTAAACTACGTGGGAAACACAAGCTTGCAGACAAGCGGTTAGAGAATGTGTACATTGTTCTCAGACTAGCAGGTGATATTCCCGTTTACACTGTAAAGCCTGGGGATAGGGACAGACCTGTGCGTACGCTGCACAGACTTGTTGTTGCCTTGTGGTTTTCTGTCATCGGCTGTTACCCCTAAGCCTGATAAGTCACCTCCAACGAGGCGGCCAAAAACTAGACAGTGTCCAGATGAAGAGAGTGGTGGGGAAGAATTCTCTGAGTCTGCGGAGTTCCACGAATGGGCCCCCCTTCTTCCTACAACTCAACCTCTTGAAATAGTTGTTACTGTGCCTGTGACTCATGAGTCGAGTAATTCTCCTTGTGAAGCTGCAGTACTTACCTCATCTGCTGTGTCACTTTATCCTGTGAATCTTGCTGTGATAGTTGAGCCTACAGTAGAGGAAGTAGACAAAACTTTAACTGACAGGAACTTACCTGATTCCCTTGAATCTGACATGAAAACTGGTATTCAAACAGAATCTGCAGGACCTGTAAAGGAAACTGTAGAACCTTACATGCATGTATGTGACATAAAGTCAGGGAATAATACAAATTCCATGGATGTGGAACAAGTGTCACCTTGTGCCTTATCTGATCAGCAACCTTTTGAGGCAACATTTGGTGGTACAGATACCCCAGGGCTGCCACACCCAATGGTTGAGAGAGGTCAAACGCCTGCTGTAGGACAACCAGTGGTTGTTCAGCCTAAATCAATTAGGTACTTGGAGGAGAAATCTGTAATTGGTGAACTATCATCAGACGTTCAATTCGGCAGTCTGCAAAACCAGAAAGACTCCAATACAGACAATTGGGTAATTCATTATTGTATGTGGTGAATTCCTTGTTTCAAGGTCTCAGTGATGCCTTTGCAAACTCGTTGCCCACAGAGGAAATCATAAGCCAAAATATTTAAGACCCTGTACACCTCTGGTGGTGTGGCTATCACTGGGTGGATGCCCAGGGACCGGCATACCATCAGGAGGGGAGGATGTAACCCCCTTGATAATCATGGGAATTAAGTGAATAGATGGATTTTCCCATTTATTTCCTTTTACCTGAATGCAACGGGAAGTGGTCATTGGTTCATTTAGCCGGTAGTCCCGCCTACCTGCATGCGTTGACATCGGGATGCAGTGTGAAAGAAGAGAGAGAGAAGAAGAACGGGAAGGAGTCTAAATGTGAGAAGTGCTGGAATAAAAAAAAACCATATTACAGTATCGGAGGCGATTGTTACTAAGGGCCAGCATCCGTGAGAGTAACTGAAGTGAGTTAGTTGATCAGTTGTTCGCAGCCGGTCCAGTTTGGTTCGTGCTACACGCAGCGGCTCGCTAACGCTGGCTCACAGTGCTGTTCTTGGCTTTGATCTTGCCGCGGACGCGGTGAGCAATGCTGCTTCTGAACTTTTTCTTTTCTTTCCAAGCTCTTCACCAGGGTAATTCACATTACTCTGAAATCGATTCAGTTCTTTGGTAGAATCAGTTCATTATTTATTTAATGAGTCTAATTGTTGTTTAGATAAATTGAGTGGCTTTACCGGGCACCAGCGCCATTTTGTGACCATACAGCCGAACGTGGAGATCGGTGAGAAGTATTTCCTTTTGGTTGAAAACGTTTTTTTTATGAACTTTAGTAATCCAGTAATTGTATTTCTTTATTTCTGGTATCACAGTTTGAGAAATGTTTATTACTGGTTAGTTTACAACTGTGAAGCAATGTAAATATTACATGTTTAAAATTGTAAGCTGAGAAGCTTAGATACATGCACTGTTAAAAGTGTAGAAAAGATGAAAACATGATGTTTACATGTATGTGTGTGTCACATGTATGTGACAGGAAATAGACATTAATGTACGGAATGTCTCTGACTGTCTATTGACAGGTGAGGTTTTTTTTGTTGTTGTTGGTTTTGTTTTTTCTTTATTATACCAGCATCAGCCAGACTGGATATTCTTCAGCAATTCATGACCAATTGATGGCGAGCCTACCCAGCTGAACTAAAAGGAGTCAGGCGTCTGGAAAATCCTGCTAATGTCTGCTATACATCTGTGTGGTAGGATTGGTGTCTACTGGACATCCTTCACTCAGTATTGTGCGAACTGGATTGGAACCACATACTCATCGTGGTCACTGTGAACCTTTATTTTCTAATTGAACTGGAACAGCCATGGACTGTATTGATTAATAGACCTAGGATCAAATTTAACGGTGCACCTAGATAGATTCATACCTTGGCCAAGGATTGTGATCAGATATTTTTTTTTTATTTTCTTTATTGTAATGTGTAATGTTGTCAAATGTTGTTCACACTGAGCATAACTAAAGCCAGCAGTTCTAAAATGTTCAATCTTGTTTTCTGAGTCTTATTTGGTCAGTCTCTGGTGCTCCAGCAGCGAACCTACTGGCCTTCCCTCTTGTATCCTTAGGTTAGTGAGCCATGTGCTGCTTCTTAGTGGGTATGTACAGGGGTTTCAACGTTGTACGTGCTACATATGCAACTCAGCTGCAGGAGTACATTCAGTGAAAGACTTATTTTACAAAAATGCAGCACAGAACACCACAGGACATTGTTCTTGTCTGTGGTCATCAAATTCTTTAACTTTACCACTATATTATCAGATAATGTAAGGAAATAGGCGTTCAATATTTACCAAACTCTCGCAAAATGTCACTATTAGCACTCACTCTGTTTTTATAGATTGTGTATATTTAGTAAGTGATATTACCCAGTTTTATTTTTATTCTTCTTGATTATTCAATCTGTTATTGTCACTGTATTTTTGTATAGATATTTTCCCTTATATTGGGTATATTTGTATTCACATTTTACCTATTGCAGCAGTAGTTGGGAACCACAATATAGTGTAAAGTGGTTATCTTCTGACTTGTAAAAATAACTTTATGACCTCTCAAAAGAGAGGCTAATGCTAAATTTAATGCTGTTATGTTAATTCCAAATGTAATGCTGCTTCAAAATGTATTCTCACACCAATTATATCAAAAATACTAGTTAGTAAAGCTAGTTTACATTTTTGTAATTTGCAATATCCACTAGGTGGAGCCAACAGATCAGATATGAATTCAGCTTCTTCATCTTAAAGCTCAGGCCAGCTGCAGTTCCTTTTGACAGTGCCATCTGTGAGATGATATAGGGGGAAAAATCTATTAGTTTAAATAAAATAAAGAGGTGACATACTAGAACCAAAGATCAGTTGACCTCTTACTTAGCTGTGTGACGTAGACGTAAAAAAAGAAAACCATCCTTGGAATATTTTTAGTTTAATGTTTTCAAGCATTGTCTTAATCTTTCCTACACCGTTGCAGCATTATTTTAAACAATTTGTGAGCAAACCAGAACACTCAATATCTGCAAAGAAAATAAGGTGAGAAAAAGTGATCAAAGTTGTGATGGTGATTTAAAAAAAAAGGAAAGCAATTCTTTGTAAATGGTTACTATTAATGATTTAAGGCATACAATATTTAATGTATTTATGGTATTGTAAACATAAAAATAAATCTGAAAATGTCATTCAAGAACTCATGTTTATTCAATTATGGTGTAGTATTTGATTGTTAGTGCCATAAAGCAAAAAAGAAGAAAAAAATAAAAACAAAACAATAGTTCGAAATTACTGATTTTGTGGTTGTATATTTCATATAATAAACACTTACACCTGCATGACTGACTTTTTTTCCCCTATATACCTCTCAGTACTATTTTCTGACTGAATGTTATTGTCACTGCATAGTTTTCTCAGTCTAATAAGTATTTTGTTTTTAAGGTTAAACATCACCAGGCTGGATGTCTGACCTATCTCATCTGATTCTTCAGACTTAAGTGAAAACTGACAACTAAATAGAGTGACTATTTATTGAGGATGCAGCTGTATGTTCCACTTATCACTCTTTGAGTGTTTATCTCTTCTTCTGTTTTTGCTTATCTATTTGTTTTGTGTCTTTCTTCCTTGGTTTGTTGTTTAACACGTCTTTCAGTTTTGTGACTGTGTGGCAGAGTGTGTCTTTGTGTGGGGAGTTGCTGGGTGATATTTTCCATTGAAGGTGTAACATCTCACTCCCTTGACAGCCTCTTTTATAACACACAATAAACAACTCCTCTCTGATTTTACCTGCCTCCCACACACGCTTGTACACGCCTTAACGTCCACCTCTGTCTCAGCTCTGCTACTCGACAAGCTAATTTAGCCAATTATAAGCAGGTGTGATGCTAATTTCCCCGAGCTGGCAGCCAGCTACTGTAGGAGGTAAAAATAGCATAATTACACTCATCTGTCCCCCTGCATCCCGACAGGCTCACCCACTGAGTGTCGACTCCATTGCCACGACAAAAAACACACAGAAGATAGAAAAACACAAACTGTTGGCTTTGATGATATAGGAGAAAGCAACGGACAGTCTCTGAGTCTATGTCTCTGTGTGTATGTATAAGAATTTGAGCTGCAGGCACAGTTGTTTTTTTTCTCTTCTTTGTTCAAAGCATTCAATGGATTTTTGACAGTACACAGTAATTTCCTGCAAGAAAGGAACAACAGACTTTTGCTGCAGCAGGATAATTATATAAAGTGGCTTTGCTTCAGCTATCAATGTTTCATTGTAAGAGTTTGTCTGTGAAGAGAGGAGGAAGGTTTTTCACAACTAAAACATAAAACATAAAGGAGTCAATACACAGTAGAGTACAGAGGTCTGTTCCATCACAAATGGAACAAGGACATTTCTTTCCACACAAATGAACTAAGGTAATAACACATCAAATGTAAAATGTAAGAAACACCCCGCAGAGTAGGCCACTCTTCATCATAAATAAGGAGTTAACGTTATAACACTTGAACAACATTTTTAAAATGAGATTTAAAAAGAAAAAAAAATGACAGAAAGCAGCACTGGCTTCTGTTCCTTCCTTTACTTATGGAGAATGCTGATTAGCTCACAAATTCAAATTAAAGACTAATTTATTGTTTAATTATTTTTTTAGATAAGAAGAACCTTTATTGGGAATGGGGAAATTGCATTATATAATAAAATAAAATAAACTTTCCCATCAACAAAAGATACAGACAAAAACCTTTTCACCAAAATAAGGGCAGAGAGAAAGAATGTGAAGAGCAGGAAGATTCTTTTGTTGACACCGGCGCCGATCGTACTCTTCCATTTACCCATAGCTGCGGGAACATATTCTCAGCAGGGGGTGCTGGGGGTTGCTGGGAGTCTGAGAGAACTCTGCGCTATATATGTTGCAGTATTTGTTGTATGTACACTTGTCATATTGCTCTTGTGTGTTTCATATGTGTCTTATAATTATATTGTAAATAGGAATACTTTCTGTTTTTTATATGTTTTATATTGCTATTTAATATATAATAATAATGTCTTGCTGCTGTTTAACTGCAATTTCCCAGTTTGGGATCAAGAAAGTACATCTATCTATCTATCTATCTATCTATCTATCTATCTATCTATCTATCCATGTGTATATGTGTGTGTGTTTGTATATATATATATATATATATATATATATATATATATATACAGTACTCGAGTTGAGGGGGGATAGCATCCCCCCTGAAATAAAAACGATCAAAATCATCCCCCCTGTAAAACTGCCATCCCCCCTTTCCATCCCTCCCCTTTTTACAGTAAATGTTGGGAATATAACTTATAATTATTTCATCATTAGAAAGTAGTTCGCATGTTGAGCAAAAGACATAATAAAATCTGAGGCACAGGGGCACAGGGGCACGCAAACATGCAATGACGCAACATGATTGTTATTTTCAATTGGTTAATTGATGCCAGAGGGAGCGGCACGAGCTGCTGCGCAGAGCGACATATTGAGGATTAACTCCCTGACAACGAGATGTCAGGGAGTTTTTTTTAAAAAGACTCAAATGACAGGTGAGCTATAAATCAAGAATCTCAATCATTACTTTTTATTAATCTATACAAGTCGCCAGACTCGCCACAGGTTGCACAATAACAACACAGCTAGTTTTCCAAGCTTGCTGTGTAGTCTGCAAACTAGCTGAGATAAACTCATGTTAACGTTCATCTATCTTGTTAACTAGTTTGCTGAAACACAGGACTTGTCATTCAGTCACGTTAGATTCTGGTTTATGAGCGTGGAAAACGTAAAACAGATATTTACTGTTAGCATTAGACGAGAGTTTGTCTCAAATATTTGACCAGAATTAATGATGAAATATTCTTCACACGGCTATATTATTTTCATCAATAGGACTCATCAGGCAACAAAAATAAGTGAAGATGTTAGCTAAAATTCAGATGTTCAAGGCAGGTGACATTAAATAGTTTTCCCCCCTCCTGGGGCCTGTTGCTGTGGCCTGTAATTTAATATTACAGTAAATATGATAAATGTGATTTTAACCTATACTGTACTTTCTGTCTATTATCCAAGAGCAAGTTCATGTGCTTTTAGCATGACATGTCTGCACATTCTATCAAACCCTATTATGTCTCTCTCTATCACATAGAGGAAAGCCATGGCCAGGAAGCAGGAGGATCAAGAGCCGAAGGTACAGGTTTGATTATTAAACCTTTAGGGTTTAGACAAGGGGTTATTTTAACTGGGGATTCTCTGTAATTGACTTTTTTTCCCCTCACAATAATTGAAAAATCTTAAGACTGTTAGTAATCTTTTAATGTAATTAAATAATTGTTAATGTAGAAACTGATAACAAAATTTTCATGACTGTCAAAATGACAAAAAAAGTCTAGTGCAACCTCTAGTTTACACACTTACCCTTTTCAATTCATATGTAGGCCTATTAGTATGTAGCTCATTATTTCAGTGGCTATAAGGCACATTAATCTATTAATCTTCAGTCACTGCTTAGCTAACAATCAGAAAGCAAGAACATGAAAAATTGTCGACAAAAAACATGATTACGACAGTCTTTGGAAACTGCTATGAGATACTGAGACTTGAAACTGAGAAACTAAAAACTGTGCCTCAGAGGGGAGAAAAGGAAAAGTATTGTAAAATGTTGAGAGATTTTTTCTGTACTTCTGTACTGTCTTTAATAACACAAAAAAGAGATAATTGTTATGATTTTGCACTTAAAATAAACTTGGCTTGACTTGATTTGAGAGGATACAGAAGTCTTATTTACAGTGTTTTGTTTTGATAATGAATTTACAGCCCTGCCCCTGCCACTTTTTTTTAAGTGAAAATTATTGACCATCCCGCCTGATTTTTTTTTACAACTCGACTACTGTATATATATATATATATATATATATATATATATATATATATATATATATATATATATATATATATATATATATACACACACACTCTATATATATATATCACCCACCAGGTGATATCTTCCATCTCCATGGAAGATATCACCTGGTGGGGTCTCAATGATCACGAGAAAGGTTAGAGATCAGCCAGAATTACACAGGAGGAGCTGGTTAATGATCTCAAGGCAGCTGGGACCACAGTCACCAAGGAAACTATTGGTAATACACTGAGACGCAATGGTTTAAAATCCTGCAGTGGTCCAAGGTCCGTCTGCTCAAGAAGGCTCACGTCCAGGCCCGACTCGGGTTTACCAACTAACATATTAATGACTCAGAAAGAGACTGGGAGAAGGTGCTGTGGTCATGTGAGACTAAAATTGAGCTCTTTGGCCTCAACTCAACTCAATGTGTTTGGAGGAAGAGAAATGCTGAATATGACCACAAAAACACCATCCCTACTGTCAAGCATGGCGGTGGAAGCCTTATGCTTTGGGGGTGTATCTTCTAAGGGGAGAGGTCGACTTCACCACATCGATGGGAAGATGAACGAGGCCATGTACCGCAGAATCTTGGGTGCCAACCTCCATTGTAAATCGGTGGTGGATGGGTCTTCCAGCATGACAACGACCCAAATCATACAGCCAAGGAAACAAAGGAGTGGCTCCATAAGAAGCACATCAAGGTCATGGAATGGCCTAGCCAGTCTCCTGACCTTAATCCTATTAAAAATCTATGGAGAGAGCTGAAGCTGAGAGTTTCCAAGCACAAGCCTCAAAACAGTCAGGATTTGGAGATGATCTGCAGAGAGGAGTGGACGAAAATTACTCCTGATGTGTTTAAACCTAGTAAGCAACTACAGGAAACGTCTGACAGCTGTGCTGCCAACAAGGGTTTTGCCACCAAGTATTAGATCATGTTTCGCTAGGGGATCAAATACTTATTTCCCTCAATGACTTGCAAATTAATTTTTATTTTTCATTACATGTAATTTTCTCAAATCTTTTTTCAATATTCTTTCTATAACTGTTAGAATAAAACTGCCAGAGAAGTCTGAGACTGTTCATTTATTTCTTAGTATGACAACTGCCAAAATCAGCGGGGGATCAAATACTTATTTCCTCCACTGTATATATGTATGTATATGTATGTGTGTGTGTGTGTGTGTGTGTGTGTGTGCGCCGTATCAACAATTAATGTTCCTGTCCCTCCTCGACCACCAGCAGTTTCAGACCTATCAGAAATAAATTCCCGCATCCAACCTTTTCCAGCTTGACACCAGAGCCACGGAGCCACGGATGAACTGCCCAGTTTAAAAACAGAAGAAGATGTAGGTTTCCTAGACAGCAAACATCTGAATGAGAGCTGCCACAGCTGTAGAGACTGGCGTGTCTGGCCGTGACTATTCTCACATCCACCACAACTGCTGACCAGACATCCTCTGACCTCAAGAGAATAAAAACTTATGGAAAGAATATGGTGATGCGTAATCTCAAAATTACGCAGCGCCCTCTTGTTATATTGCATTTTTTGTATAATTATAACGTCATGGTGGATTAAGTAGTTAAATCCACACTGCCCCAGGTACCAAATGCATGGACCGGCACTAAATAATACTGTAATAAACACTAAACCAGATCACTACAATTCATAGTAAATTTTAAACATTTAAATTTTTGCTCCCACACTTTTTCCCCCTTGTTTCCAATGTATTTTTTTCTTTACATTTTTGAGGTGCTGCAGTCCCGCCATCGGGGGGGGGGGGGGGGGGGGGGGGGTCTGCAGCACCCCCAGCACCCCTACTTCCCGCTGTACTGCCCTTACCCAAGAACACTAGCCGCTACCTGCAAATTATAGGTATAGGAACCTCCGCTAACCGCTAATGCAATCTTCCGCTCGCTAAATCCGCTACCATTATGCCGACTCCCTTACTCACTTTGTAGGTGTGTCAATGGGCATGTTTTTTGCCCTTTCTGCAAACTTGGTATCTTGCAATCGCAGGTTGCAGGTTGCAGGTTGCAGGTAGCGGGTGTTCTGACCACCTGCAACCCACATGTCGGCTCGTACAAGAGAGCGTCCAAATGGCATCAGTGCGCGTCCACCTGGTCACATGTGGACGTGCACAAACAGCTCTATCTCTTTACCGCTCTTGTATAAAAAGTGTGCTTTGGCCTTAGTTGAACCCCTGAGAAAATGGCAGAGATTGCTTGCCAGTTAAACAATAGATGACCAGGGCGTGTTTACTGGGAGCGCACCAACTATCTGGGACTTTCAGGTAGCCGACAGGAATTGTCTGTGTAAGAATATTTAGGGGAGAGTGAGGTAATGTGAGACGGTCTTTACTCCCCCTGCCCTCTAAGCAAGCTAAATTGATGTGTCTATAAAATTAACACATTTTCTTTAATTTAGGATGTTCCCTAAGGACGGAAATGATCAGAATGTTTGCCGGACTAAAGACGGTGAAAATGGGATCGTTTTTATAAAAAGAGGTCAAGTGTCTCATTTTACCCCAGCTATGGGGTTAACTGAGACAAAGCCCAGATTTCAAGGGGGTAAAGCGGGCCAGCGTGGGGTAAAGCGAGCCACCCTGGGGTAAAGTGATCCACTTACTTTTTCCACCAGCACCTGCAGCACCTGAACAAACACAAATACAGCAAAGTATCATTCAAAAAATGTTTTATTAGACTTAGAGAAAAAAAAAACACTTCCACAGTAGGGGAAACTCAGATTACATCCACTCACGTCCTCGGGATTAGCTCCAATTTTTAGCCCTTCCTTTGCATTTTCTCATCAGTCTATTACGTGTCTTTTCAAAAGCTCTGGATCGGCTCACCCTTATCTCCTCTCTTTTGCACTTCCTCTGCAGCCTGCTATGTCTTTCTTCTAAAGCCCTTTTGAGTGCCTGCATCTCAGGAGTGTCGGTGAGGATAGCGGTTTTCACAAGCCTCCGTCTGGTTGTTGTTTTCTGGGGGTGAACTTTGGAACTGCGATGATTTCCTGTGGAGGGACATATCCAGGCCAATTAGTTAAAGGTCCTGGATCCGTGTCAGCTGGCGCGTGAGCGGGCGAATTCATACGGGAGGCTGCGTTATCTGCAGCGGGAGGAGGGTCATCTTCAGGCGGATCATCTGCAGGGTGCAGGCCTTTAATAACTTTTCCTGGAGGTGGAGCATCTCCGGTGGCAGGCTGTAGTTCAGGTTTTGGCCGGTCTGATGGAATGGATGGCGCAAACGCTTCATCCGGGAAAATGTATGGGAAAATCCCAGTGGACCTAAACCCAGGAGTCATGTTTTGTGGTGTCACGGTTGACATGAAGGCTTGACTCACAAGTCCTGCAACCTGTTAGATGGTGACTGTTTTGCCAGGATTCGATCGCATCCACCCATCGAGAGCTCAGCTGTATTGGGCTTTGAACGGACCGTACACGGCCACATCCAGAGGCTGCATGATGGGACGTGTGAGGTGTAAGAGTGAGCAGAACAATAGCATTGCTCCTGGTGAGTTCTACTGCCCTGAGTGATATGTGAGCTTTAAGATTGTCCATGATGAGAAGCATGGGGTGGTCAGGTGAACACTAAGCTGCAGCTCCAGCCCAGTCCAGCCCAGTCCAGCCCAGGAGTGCTGGACACCGGCAGCTCCTCGAGTACACCAGACTGCAGCGTCTGGTGTACTTGAAACTTGAATTTCCCGCTCGGGGGATCAATAAAGTGTATTTGTATTGTATTTGTATCTTCATTCATCCATCCAGTTCATTCGTTCGTTCATTCATCCGGGAAAATATATGTATGTATGGGAAAATCCCAGTGGACCTAAACCCAGAAGTCACGTTTTGTGGTGTCACGGTTGTCATGAAGGCTTGACTCACAAGTCCTGCAACCTGGTAGATGGTGACTGTTGTTTGGCCAGGATTTGCCAGTATTGGGCTTTGAACGGACCGTACACAGCCACATCCAGAGGCTGCATGATGGGATGTGTGAGGTGTAAGAGTGAGCATAACGATACCATTGCTCCTGGTGTATTCTACTGCCCTGAGTGATATGTGAGCTTTAAGATTGTCCATGATGAGAAGCATGGGGGGGGTCAGGTGAACAGTAAATGTGGTTTATCAGGTGGCTGAGGAACTCGGCCCAGCTATCTTCATTCATCCCTCCTGTTCTGGTGGATGTACCTTTTGCCCTGGAGTTGCATTGATCATGAAACAGTCTTTAAACTTTACTTTGGGAAAGACATTGGAGGTGCAGCGTCCCCAGAAGCATTACCAGCACAGACCAGAGTTACCAGTTCCCCTCTCTTGGCCGATGTGATGGAACCAACTTGCCTTTTTCCTCTTTGTGTCACCACCTGAAACAGACAGAAAGTTTAGAATTAATGGCATGTTTGATCTGCAGGTTACATACAGAGCTCCAGCAGGGTCCTGGAGGTGGAAGACATGATCCAGGAGATGGTCTGAGACACCCAGAACAGAACCAGAGCTCCGGCAGGGTGCTGCAGAAGACCTGCAGGACCGGAGGCTGGTTCTTAGCAGGACAGGTAGCCTGGGTCAGTACCAGGGCCGGGCTGAAAGCCTGAGTTTGGTTGTCAGGGGGACCGGAGGCTGGTTCTTAGCAGGACAGGAGCCTGGGTGAGCACCAGGGCCCGGCTGGAAGCCTGAGCCTAGTTGTCAGGGGGACTGGAGGCTGGTTCTTAGCAGGACCAGAGCCTGGGTGAGTACCAGGGCTGGGCTGGAAGCCTGAGGTGATGACGGGCTACTGCATGGTACCAGGGGCAAGCCTAAGTACCCCCCTCCAGAACTCCAGGGTGGTTCTGGATGTGGATGAGAGTCTGCTGGAGCCCAGTCAGAGGCACCCAGACCAGATACACAGCTCCAGCAGTGTCCTGGAGGTGGATGAGAGGCTGCTGGCTCCATCACCTGTCCTATTTCGGAGCACCATTCTCAGCCTTGCTCGCTCTGAGGTCCCGCCAGGCCTGTTTATTACATTATTACAAGCTACACATGTCAGTCTTGTGTGTGCGTTTATCTCACCTGGTGAGGCCTTTGTACTGTATGGAGACCTGTTTCGTTCACATTAAAAACCATGTGTTGGGGGAATTTATGCCTCTTAAAGATAAGGAGAAAGGGAATCTAAACTACTTAATTTTAGAGATAAAACACATGCATTGGAACAATCAATTCACCCACCTGCCATGACTACTGCCAGATTATCATAGACCTCCCCAACAATCGTTCTATTGAAGCCAGTGGCCCTTCAGAGGGATGTGGCTTCTGGAGTTCAGACAGAAAGATGACAATGTGCTAGAAAGGTGCAGAACCACTCTGGACCTGAACCAGAACCACTCTGGTCCTGCAGACTGTTGGCAGGCATGAGGACATGGTTCTTGCCTGCATGGGGACATGGTTCTTGTCTGCATGGGGACATGGTTCTTGTCTGCATACTCAAAGATCAGTGTGGGACACTTAGCTGGAGAGAGACCATAGGACTGTTCAAGTTCTTTCAGGTGTTTGGCAAGTTCCTCCTCCATCTCATCTGTGTAAATTCTCGGTGCCATGGCTACTGAGTCCCAGCCCACAGTACCACAGTCCAGCCCCAGCTGCTTCTTTGTTATAAATCTAAGGAGGCTTGACTTGTCAATATTTGGCTCCTTTGAAACACATCTTAAGGGCCTCATGACCTAAGTGGTCCCAGGTTGTCTTCCTGTTGGATTTCCTTGGCATGATGGATTTTTCATACTGTTTAAGACACAAAAAAACAAAGCTTATTTTTTCTCTTACTTTGCCTCCAGATGAAAAGTGAAGCAGTGTCTTACGTTTCCCCATGGCAATTGTCTCACTTTAACCCTCCACCACTTTTTTATTAAAACTTCTCTGCAGAATTCAGGCCAATCTTTGGCTCGCTGCACCGGATCATTTTAAAAGGCGATAGTGCGACAATATACAGGATATGAGTTTGTCCGCTTGAATCAATTACTTTTAGCACCAGAGTTAATTATGGTAAAAACCAAAAAATTTACTTTTACATCCCAAATATGTATTTTTGTACAAAACACATGCTTACCACAGCATAGCGGAGTCAGGCTCTTCCTGGCCACGGTGAAAAGGATGAACCTTGATAATCAGCCGCTCAAATGACCACAGCTGCATCCTGTTGCTTAGATACAGGGGGTGTCTCACATTACCCAGTGTCTCACAATACCCCATTCTCCGCTATATGTAATTATCAGTGCAGAGGAGGAGGAAGAAGGAAGAGGAGGAAGGTCTACAGCGGAGTCCCAGAAGAGCTGTGCACAAGAGCTGCTCCGATCTGGATGGACAGATGCTTCATAGCGGTTTCCAGATAGCCGTTTGCGGGTAGCGATTGTAATATTCAGGAACAATTGTAGCACCACCTATTGGCAACAGGATGTGTCATGTTTTGCATTAGGCATCCCTTCTCCTAGTGGGATGAGTCGACACACCGTAGCAGTGGTGGTTATGCCATTTTTGGGGCCCAGAAGCAAAGGGGCCTTAATACAGTCAGATATTCACATAAACATACATTATATTGCCAAAAGTATTCGCTCACCTGCTTTAACTCACATATGAGCTTTAGTTCATCTCTAATCACTATGACGTGGGTCCACCCTTTGCAGCTAGAACAGCTTCAACTCTTCTGGGAAGGCTGTTTACAAGGTTTAGGAGTGTGTTTATGGGGATTTCGGACCATTCTTCCAGAAAAACATTTGTGAGGTCACACACTGATGTTGGCTGAGAAGGCCTGGCTCTCAGTCTTTACTCTAATTCATCCCAAAGGTGTTCAGTCAGGTTGAGGTCTGGACTCTGTGCAGGCCAGTCAAGTTCATCCTCACCGGACTCTGCCATCCATGTCTTTATTGTTTGATTTCCAGATGGGGAAGCGTGATTCGTCCCTCGTTTCACAGACGGATGCGAAGTATTGAGCCACAGCCTATTACTATTCAATGTATTAATTCTTGTTTTCATACATTATTAGGCGTGGCCAATGCAAAGCACTGAACCACAGTAAAGGCTGTTACAGCCACATTACTATCCAACATATTTATTCTTGTTTTTTATATATATTATTGGTGTTAATGCATTAGGCATTTACACTTATTTTTTTCCCTGATTCTCTTTATTATTATTGGTGTGAATGCCTAATGCATTCACACCTATTGTGTTCCTGTTTCTCTTTATTGGTGTGAATGCATTACGCATTCACACGTATTGTGTTCCTGTTTCTCTTTATAAGGTGTAGCCAATGCGATGCATTGAGCCACACCTATTACTATTTTGCATATTTGGTGTGAATGCATAAGGCATTCACACCTATTGTGTTCCTGTTTATCTTTATTATTATTAGTGTGAATGCATTAGGCATTCAGCCATCCGCTAACTACTTCTGCATACTTTGTTCTATTTCTACCATTTTTGTACCTAAATGTTCAGCTTGTTCTTTAGATGGGTGCCATGTCTTTTTGTGTTTCAAACATTTATACTTTTTAAATATTTTACTTTTAAAATGTTTTTTTGCCATTGAAAATGAATGGGGAGCTGTTTAAATCTTGTTAAAAATTTGTGCTATTTAAGAGTTTACTACTTCAGCATACTTTCACCGAGGAAGACCATTCTTCAACTTTAAAATGTTCACAAAAGATTAAACTTTTCTTGTATGTCTCAATTTTTAAAATTATCTTACCGTTTTTGAATTATGGCAGTTTAAGTTTTACCGTTTTTTCATCTTTGGTTGGCATGTTCTACCTATTCAATACATAATGCTGTATTCAAAGATTATTCAGTTCTTCTGATTCATTTTATAAATTTCTGTTCTTCAAATGTTCTTCAAATCTTCAAGCCTTTTAGCAGAGTTCAGGTCAAAAATTCAGCTTATTGCATTCATACCTGCATTTTCACAGGAAATGCAATTTTTCTAGTTGGTGTTCCTGTTTCTCTTTATTATTATTCCATCTTCCGTATGTTTTTTGGCTCATAACTACTTCTGCATACTTTCACCGATTTCAACCATTCAAATTTTAAAATGTCCAGCTCATTCTGGAGAAATGTCTTTTTTTTAAATTTGTAACTTTTCAGTTTTTTTTTTAAATATCAAGCTTTAGTCACACATTTTCTGCCATAGTTTTTGAATTACGGCAGTTTAGGTTTTACCTTTTTTTCATTTTTTCAGATCTTTTAATGCATTTCCAGTGATGGGATGTTTATGTTTCAGAGTATAACAATATGCTAGAGTGCGAGGCCCTTAAAATTTAAATTTCTTTTTTTCTCTTCAAACTACTTTTGTAGCCGGACATTTAACCCCACAGACATCATTTATACATTAAAACGTAGGTATTCTTGTCCTTTTTCACACAATGTAACTCTCAAAAATGAGAGACTTAGACCTTTCCCGCAAGAAGCCTCCAAATGACAGAAAATCTATTTTCTCACCTATACTTTGTAATGAAAAATCCAACCTGGTCTTTCAAAAGACATTTTCTCCAACATTTGCTCTTTTTTTTTTAACTCGCTGGTATTTCCACAATTTTTACTCTAGAAACACAAATGTTACACCGATCTTTGCAGGAATGTTTTGCAGTACCTATGATGTCAAGGAAATTTTGTAGCGAGTTACCATTTTCCTTTATTTGCGGTTGTTTCAGACTGTGTTTGACTGAGATTTTCAGTGTGATTTAGATGGAATGTGACTTTCTAACTGACACAGCAGTGCAGTTGGTGCTGATCCACAGCTGTCAATCATAATTAAGAGCTGAAAGTGCCTTCTTACTCCCTCATTTGACCTTTTGGACAGTCAAATCTGGTTTGGAAATTTGAAATATGATTGATTTTAAATGAAAAAGCTTTCTTTTTTCTACAATGGCTTGCTTACATTGTTTGAATCTTTTGGCACATTAGTGTTTTGCATTTTAGGTTATATTAACACTATATTGAGCCAATAATACATAAACATATGCCTTTTAGGCAGTTATACCCAGCTCCAGTCCTCGAGGGCTGCTGTCCTGCAAGTCTTTGATGTTTCCCTGCTTTAGCACACCTGATTTAAATGAACAGGTCGTTAACTGACTTGTCCAGACCTGGATGACAAGCTGATGATGATCCATTCATTTGAATCAGGTGTGTTGTGTCAGGGAAACATCTAAGACATGCAGGACAGCGGCCCTCGAGGACAGAGTTTGGACGTCCCTGCTTTAAGGTGTTAAAACATTCCACTGAAATGTACTCAGTTTTATGATTCCTCAAATGTTCAATTCTACATTGAACTCATTGCAATAATTTTTCTAACGTTTTCTGTGCATTTTGCACATTTTAAATACTTCCACATTCTTTTTGGGATTTCAACAGTTCTGCTATCAAAATGTTCAACTCTTTCTGAAGATTTACCATATTGGCCCGAATATAGTACAACCCCGATTATAAGACGACCCCCCCTTTTTAAGAATATGATTGAAAAAGTTGAAAAGAATAAACTGCATTCTCTTAAAATCTGAGACTATGACTTGGTGAATAAGCAACAACTATGTAGCCCAAAAATGTTCAAAAACTGCATTAATGATGTCAACTGTATAACCATCAAGTCAAGTTTTATTCAATTTCAAGAACATTAGCAATTCAGTCTGTAAAAAAACTAATTCTAGACTGCAACAAAACAGTAGTGCAATGCATCATTGATAAAACATCAGTGCAATTAACAGTTTGCTATATTGCGATTGCTATTAAAAAATAAATTAAATGAAATACCTGTAAACTGCAAACTAACTGTAAACTAACGCAAACTAAACTAACCTGGCTGGCTTCATCTGTAAATAATTTGATCAGAGTAGACTACAGTCCATCACAGAGGTCTTCTGCCTCGCTGGGCTCACTGTCGCTCTCATCACTCCCGTCCTCGTGGCGTTGTTCCAAAGGCCCCGCCTCCTCCCACAGAACATCATCCTCGCTTCCATCCATTGCATTGGAAATGCAGCATTTCTTAAAGCCGTTGATGATGCTCTCTGAGGAAACAGCATCCTATGCCTGTAAGATCCATTTACAGACCAAACATACAGCAGGCTTCTGGATCCTTTAGTTGTTGTCGGTGCGTGATCTGCAGAAAGGAGCCACTCTGTGTATCTCTTGCGCAGGCTATCCTTAAATGGCTTGTTGGCGACAACATCAAGCAGCTGTAGCTGGCTTGTCATCCCCCCAGGGATGATCACTAGGTCACTGTTCATTGTGCGTAGTTGGTTTTTGACAGACTCAGACAAGTGTCCGCAGAAAGCGTCCAACACCAGCATGTTTCTTGTTTTTCTGAGCCACCCCGTGCCGTCGGCCCCACACAACCTTGAGCCAGTCCACCACGAGCCCTGCTTCCATCCAGCGCTTTGCCTGAGCATGTACAATGATGCCAGGTGGCAAGGACTCTTTGGGGATTATCTTTCATCTTAAAATCACATATGAGGGCAGTTTTGTACCATCAGCAAGGCACGCCAACATCACTGTAATCCTGCTTTTCTCATTACCAGTCGATCTGACAAAGAGTGATTTTTCTCCCTTCTTATTGACGGTCACAGCTGATGGCATGTCAAAGTAAACAGGCGTTTGATCAGCGTTTCCCATCTGGTCTAACGGGTAGTCATGTTTCTTTCTTAACTCAAGCACATATCGCTGATAAGACAGTAGCTTTTCTCTGAAGTCAGATGGCAAGCGCTGGGCAAGGCTTGTCCTGCGTCGCAACACTAATCCATTTTGCTGCATCATTTTCTTATGCCAGCCAAGACTCACTTTGAACCCGGTGGGAGGGATGTTAAGTTCGTTAGCTATTTCCTTGGCCTTTAGCTGAATCACGGCTCTGGTGATGAGCATTCCGTAGTTTCATTTTTCAGTAATGTATTCACACACCCGCCTATCAATCTCTTTGAAGCGGTTGCTCTTGGGACTGCGGAAACCTTTTCTCATGGTGTTGGAACTCTTAGGGCATTCTTTTTGTGCTCGCCATTTTCGAACATGGCACTCTGTCACACCATATTCCTTGGCAGTTGTTTGTTAACTCTGCTGCATTGATTACCATCAGTTTATAGTTGGCATCATAACTTTACCTCTGTTGTTTGGTTACTTGTCCAGCTTTCGAGCCCCTTAGTTCGAGATGGTCGCGTCGGTCCTCCATTTTGGATCAGATCTTACTGTTTACTTAGTGGCACGCTCCATCTAGCGGCACAGATGTGTAATGACAATAGAAAAGCCTAGTCTGTGATTCTAATACGACCCCCCATTTCTGAGAATATGGTTTCTAGAATAAAATATCGTACTATATTCGGGCCAATACTGTACGCTTTGACTTCTGCTTTAAAAAAATCTTTATACTTTTAAATATTATGCTCTACTTTAATACATTTTGGGAATTCTTTACAATTGACAAAATGCTAATTAAAGTGTATTATCCATTTTCCTACATTAATGCCATACAGCATGTTGCTCCCTTTGCTGTGGTTGCCATGTTTTACCTTTTAAATACATTCTGCTGAGACATTTTGCTGAATTATGCTCTGTTCAAAGATTAGTCAGTTGTTCAGATTCTTTTTACATTTCATGTTGGGTAGAATGGGGTATTTTGAGACACTGGGTAATGTGAGACACCCCCTGTATCTAAACAACAGGATGCAGCTGTGGTCATTTGAGCGGCTGATTATCAAGGCTCATCCTTTTCACCGTGGCCAGGAAGAGCCTGACTCCGCTGTGCTGTAGTAAGCATGTGTTTTGTACAAAAATACATTTTTGGGATGTAAAATTAAATTTTTTCATTTTCACAATAAATAACTCTGGTGCTAGAAGTAATTGATTCAAGTGGACAAACTCATATCCTGTATATTGTCGAACTATCGCCTTTTAAAATGATGCGGTGCTGTGAGCCAAAGATTGGCCTGAATTCTGCAGAGAAGTTGTTTTAATAAAAAAGTGGTGGAGGGTTACAGTGAGACAATTGCCATGGGGAAAAGTAGGACACTACTTCACTTTTCCACTTGAGGCAAAGTCAGACAAAAAATAAGCTTTAATAAAGCAATAAATACAACAGGAAGTCAATCTGGGGCCGAACCTCCATTGAACAGATGGAAAGTGCAGCCACTGAGGTCATGGAGAAAAAGAGACCCTTGAGATGTGTTTCAAAGGAGCAAAATATTGACAAGTCAAGCCTCCTATGATTTATTAGAAAAAAACAGCGGGGGGACTTTCTTACTGTGGGCTGGGGTTTGGTAGCCCAGGCAAAGAGAATTTTCACAGATGAGATGGAGGAAGAACTTTCCGAACACCTGAAAGAACTTGCTGAACTGTTGTAGTGTCTGGAAAACATTATATGTATATGATATGTATACGATATTTACCTTTTTATATAAAGTTTAAACTACAACTCTTTAATGGCGCTTTAACAACTGAAGGCCTGCTGTTAGGCCTTATTTCTAAAGTTCACTGGGGTTCTTTCCAGTCCAATATGTAATGATGTTTTCAAGGACAATTCCCAGCACGTACAAACTTTGGAATATCCCAAATTAAGAGAAAAAGAGGAGTATATCCTGTCTCTGATCGTGAAATTCCAGATGGTTTTTGTCTGAGAGAGAAACATACTGGGAACTGTCAGGAGAAGCTTTTGATTGATTCCAAACTTGTCTGAAATTAGACCTGGCCACAACTATATAAACTTTACTCTGACGTGCGCTTTTGTTCTTCCTACCAGTTTGTCCTACCAATTAGATTAACAGGAGAACCCAGACCACTCGAGGGGTCTGATAAATTGTGCCTTCTTTTTCTGTAAATGAATATCTTTTTTTACATTTAAAAGTTGGCTTTGGAGCAGTTTTTTTCTGAACACACTGACACGCTCAGAGCGCCGCAGCGAAGCCAGAAGGAGGAGAGAAGGAGAAAAGTCACCCCCGTCGCCAGGAGATCTCCAAACTTCTCCGGACGACAGAAAAACCACACTGTCCTATGGGCTAAGTGTCCCACACTGGCCTTTGAGTATGGAGACATGAACCATGTCCCCATTCAGACAAGAACCATGTCCCCATGCAGACAAGAACCAGGTCCCCATGCAGACAAGAACCATGTCCCCATGCAGACATGAACCATGTCCCCATGCAGACAAGAACCATGTCCCCATGCAGACAAGAACCATGTCCCCATGCAGACAAGAACCAGGTCCCCATGCAGACATGAACCATGTCCCCATGCAGAAAAGAACCATGTCCCCATGCAGACAAGAACCATGTCCTCATGCAGACAAGAACCATGTCCCCATGCCTGCCAACTGGAAGGAGACACAGTCTGCAGGTCCAGAGTGGTTCTGGTTCAGGTCCAGAGTGGTTCTGGTTCAGGTCCAAAGTGGTTCTGCAGCTTTCTAGCACGTCGTCATCTTTCTGCATGAACTCCAGAAGCCACATCCCTCTGAAGAGCCACTGGCTTCAATAGAACGATTGTTGGGGAGGTCTATGATAATCTGGCAGTAGTCATGGACAGGTGGGTGAATTGATTGTTCCAATGCATGTGTTTTATTCTCTAAAATTAAGTAGTTTAGATTCCCTTTCCCCTTATCTTAAACAGGCATAAATTCCCCCAACACATGATTTTTAATGTGGATGAAACAGGTCTCCATACGGTGCAAAGGCCTCACCAGGTGAGATAAACGCACACACAAGGCTGACATGTGTAGCTTGTAATAATGTAATAAACAGGCCGGCGGGACCTCAGAGCGAGCAAGGCTAACAATGGTGCCCTGAAATCGGATAGGTGATGGAGCCTCCGATCCCCCTCTTGGAGCATCTTATCCACCTCCTGGAGCCAACTGTCCACATCCAGGACCCTGCTAGAGCTCTGTATGTAACCTACAGATAAAAATTAATTCTGAACTTTCTGTCTGTTTCAGATGGTGACACAAAGAGGAAAAAGGCAAGTTGGTTCCATCACATCGGCCAAGAGAGGGGAACTGGTAACTCTGGTCTGTGCTGTTAATGCTGCTGGGGACACTGCACCTCTGATGCTGGTCTTTCCCAGAGTAAAGTTTAAAGACTGCTTCATGATCAATGCATCTCCAGGAGCAAAAGGTACATCCATCAGAACAGGATGGATGAATGAAGATAGCTGGGCCGAGTTCCTCGGCCACCTGATAAACCACATTTGCTGTTCACCTGACCCTCCCCATGCTTCTCATCATGGACAATCTTAAAGCTCACATATCACTCAGGGCAGTAGAACTCACCAGGAGCAATGGTATCGTTATGCTCACTCTTACACCTCACACATCCCATCATGCAGCCTCTGGATGTGGCCGTGTATGGTCCGTTCAAAGCCCAATACTGGCAAATCCTGGCCAAACAACAGTCACCATCTACCAGGTTCCAGGACTTGTGAGTCAAGCCTTCATGACAACCCTGACACCACAAAACGTGACTTCTGGGTTTAGGTCCACTGGGATTTTCCCATACATACATATATTTTCCCGGATGAAGCGTTTCCACCATCCATTCCGTCAGACCAGCCAAACCCTGAACTATAGCCTGCCGCTAGAGATGCTCCACCTCCGGGAGAAGTTATTGAAGGCCTGCGCCCTGCAGATGATCTGCCTGAAGATGACCCTCCCCCCGCTGCAGATAAAGCAGCCTCCCGTATGAATTTGCCCGCTCCCGCGCCAGCTGTCAAACTGAGTCCCGTGGAGGCCTGGATATGTCCCTCCACAGGAAATCATAGCACTTCCAAAGTTTACCACCAGAAACAAACCAGAGGGAGGCATGTGAAGGCCGCTATCCTCACCGACACTCTTGAGATGCAGGCACGCGAAAGGGCTTTTGAAGAATGACGTAGCAGGCTGCAGAAGAAGTGCAAAAGAGGGGAGAAAATGGTGAGCCTATCCAGAGCTTTTGAAAAGACACGTAACAGACTGATGAGGAACTGCAAAAGAAGGGCTAAAAATCAGAGCCAATCCTAAGGACTCCCTATGGAGTGACGGGGGTCATAATCTGAGTTTCCCCTACTGTGGAAGTGGATTTTTTTCTCTAATTTGAATCGTGAATAAAACATTTTTTGAATCATACTTTGCTGTATTTGTTTGTTCAGTTACCTCCAGAGTGGTGCAAAAAAAATAAGTGAACCATTTTACCCCAAGCAGGGTCGCTTTACTCCCTGGAAATCTGAGCTTTGTCTCAGTTTACCCCGTAGCTGGGGTAAAATGAGACACTCGACCACTTTTTTTTTTTTTTTAAATGATCACATTTTCACCGTCTTTAGTCCGGCAAACATTCTGATCATTTCCATGCTTAGGAAACATCCTAAATTAAAGGAAAATGTGTTAATTTCATAGATAAATTAATTTAGCTTGCTTAGAGGGCAGGGGGGAGTAAAGACCATCTCATATTACCTCACTCTCCCTTCTTCAAAAATATTTTGAGCAGAGTTCAGGCAATGTTCTACAGAGTTCAGTTCAAAAATTCAGCTTAATGCATTCACACCTGCATTTCCGCAGGAAATGAATTTTCTCTGGTGCTGCATTTGAAACCCTCTTCTCCAGAGCACTTTGCATTTCTTTGACCGCTATTTCCTCCCACATACTTTGTCTGATTTTAATCGTTCAATTGCAAAATGTTCAGCTCGGTTTGGGGATGTGTACTATGTCTTTTTTTGTTCCTAATCTTTATAGTTTTTTAAATATTAGAAATTTTAAATCTTATTTTTCCAATTCAAAATGAATGGAGTTAGTCCATTGTCTTAAAGTAGTTTGACTTTTTCCTCAATGTTATGCAAAATTTAGCAACTTTTACATTCTTTTGGCAACTTCAACATTTCCTGTATGAAAATGTTCATCTCCTGGCGAAGGTTTTTATTCTTGGACTTCTGCTTTTAAATATTGCGCTTTACTTTCATACATTTATGGGCGTTCATCACTAGATTTCTGTTCCAATTTAGGAATATTTTCAATTCTCCTACCTTAGCAGCATTCAGCATGTTGCTCCCTTGGCTGTGTTTGGCATGTTTTACCTTTTCACTACATTATGCTGAGATATTTTGCTGAATTCTGCTGTGTTCAAAGACTATTCAGTTGTTAAAATTCTTTTTAAAATTCATGTCTCAGTTCAGGTCAAAATTTAGCTTAATGCATTCACACCTGCATTTTGCAGGAAATGCAATTTTTCTAGTTATTATTCCATCTTTCCTATGTTTTTTGGCTCATACCTACTTCTGCATACTTTCACCAATTTCAACCATTCAAATTTCAAAATGTTCAGCTCATTCTGGAGAAGTGCACTTTGTCTTTTCAAATTTGTAAAACTCAGTTTTTTTAAATATTAAGCTTTAGTCACACTTTTCTGCCATTGAAAATGAATGGGAAGCTCTTCAAATCTTGTTCAAACTTTGTGCTCTTTCAGAGCTAACCACTTCAGCATACTTTTACTGAGAAAGACCATTTAGACTTTAAAATCTTTTCAAAAGATTAGACTATTCTTGTATGTTTCCATTTTTAAAAATCTTTTGTAGTATTTGAATTATGTCAGCTTAAGTTTTACCTTTTTTTTTCATCTTTTCAGATCTTCCAATTCATTTCCAGTGACGGAATGGTTATGTTTCAGAGTGTAAACAATCTTCTAGTTCTTCTTCTAATTTATAAATCAAAGCGTATGTATTTTTGTCCTCTTTCAAACAATGTAACCCTCAAAATTGGGAGACTTTGACTTTTCCTCCTAGAGGCTTCCAAATGACAGAAAGTCTATTCTCTCTCCTGTACTTTGTAATGTAAAATCTGACCTTGTCTTTCAAAAGAGTCCAACATTTTCTTTTTTTTTTTTTTTTAACTTACTAGTATTTCCACAATTTTAGCCCTAGAAACACAAATTTTATACTGATCTTTGTAAGAATGTCTTGCAGGTTCTACAATGCCAAGGAAATTTTGTTGGGAGTTACCATTATCCGATAAATTCCAGTTGTTTGACTTAGATTTTTAGTGTGACTCAGAGGGAATGTGCTTTTATCACTGACACACAGCAGTGCAGTTGGTGCTGATCTGCAGCTGTCAATCATAATTAAAAGCTGGAAGAATCTGCTCTGCATTTTTGACCTAATTTGACCTTCTGGACAGTCAGACCTGGTTTGGAAATTTGAAATATGATTGATTTTCAATGCAAAAGCTTTCTTTTTTCTAAAATGGCATGCTTACATCATTTAAATCATTTGAATGATTACATTTCATTTAAAATGAAAGTTTCATGCCTTTCTCATACACTTTTCTCGCACACACCTCACCTACACCCTACCCGCACATTATTGATACTCAAGAGCCTATCATGGCTCATTAAGCTGACCACACGCCCAAGGGCCCTCCATAGCCCTTTTGCATTCACCCTACAACAATTCCACTACTTCTTTATTATTATTTTTTACTTTCTCTGTGCTCTCCTCTCTCTGTCCTACATCCTCTTTCTGTCCTCCATCTTCTCTCTGTCCTACATCCTCTCTCTGTCCTGTCTCCCCTCTTTTCTTTCTCTACCCGGCTGGCCTTCGGCAGGAAGGTCCCCCCATATGAGCCAGGTCCTGCTCAAGGTTTCTTCCTCTTAAAGTGGAGTTTTTCCTTGCCACTGTTTGGTATAAAGGTTTTTTTTTCTCCCTAAGTGGGAGTTTTTTACCTGCCATTATCATTGATTGGATTTAATGATATAATCTTAGTTGATTATATTTGCTCGGGGGTCATGCTCTGGGTCTCTGTAAAGCGCCTATAGACAATTGTCATTGTAACAGACGCTATATAAATAAAATTGAATTGAATTGAATTGAATTGAAGCATTTTAAAGCTACTTAAACATGACATTCAACTAATACTCTGTCAACTTCTGGCCTTCGGCTGTTAAAACTACCTTTCATCCAGATGTTTTGCTACATTTGAGATTATGTTTTTTAATGATTATTATTATTGGCTCATGTGTCTTCTGCATTTTATGCTATTTTTACACTACATTCAGCCAATAATACATCTACTTATGCCATTAACCTATTCAGACATTATGCTAAAACTTTTGCACATTGCTTTTGCATTTTTTGGCTATTTCAACAGATTTATGCTTTAACTTCCACTTTTTCAAATCTTTATGCTTTTAAATGTTGTGCTCTACTCGAACACATTCATGAGCTTATATCATCAGATTTCCTTTTTTAGTTTAGGAGTATTCCCATTCTCCTAAATTTGCTTCATTCAGCATGTTCCTCCTCTAACTGTGGTTGTTCTGTACATTGTGGTGAAACTTTCTGCTAAATTATGTTCCAAGATTATTCAGTTGAGTTTTTTTTTGGCAGGTTTAATGAAAATATGGAGATGTTAATTGCACCGTAGGAATTATGGGGGGTTTTTGGATTTGTTTGTGTGCTTTGTTGACTGAATACATGAACATATAAAGGAATAATGTGGATTGTGTTTTTTTTATGTATTTTTTTAAGTGCCATCTTTTGTTGACACTTTAAAAAACAAGAGGGCACAAAGGCCTCTTCTTATATGATTGCAGTGAGAACTGCAACTGAATACAAACCATCAGAACTGAAGCAGGAAAACCAGGTACAAGGATATGACAACCATCCACTCCAGGGGTGGGCAACTCCAGTCCTGGAGGGGCCGCTGTCCTGCAGTTCTTTAAAGTTTCCCTGCCACAACACACCTGATTCACATGAATGGGTCATGAACAGACCTGGATAATAAGCTGATGGTGATCCATTCATGAGAATCAGGTGTGTTGTGTCAGGGAAACATCTAAGACCTGCAGGACAGTGGCCCTCCAGGACTGGGATTGCCCACCCCTGATCCACTCGCTCACTTGTCCCCTAGTTTTGTTTCTGCTTTAAAAACTAGTGAGTCAGAGCTGACAATACTGATCCCTAATGGAGCACAAACAGAACTTTTGTTATTAATGTGTAATGCAGCTTCCTTTAGGTCAAAATGTTATTACTAAGGTATCAAAGTATTGTTCAGGTATTGATTGAGGTATCATTATTAAACAATACCCAGCTCTATTCACATCAGATTTTCTGCTGCAGTCTGATTTCAGTTTAGGAAGATCTCCAGATATTAGATTGCATAACAGTTGCATAAACCAAGTCAAAAAAAGCTAGCTCACCAAACTAATCCAACCTTGGTTTCAGCTGAATATAATACTGTCCAGAATGTTGTAAAATGGCTTCCTCTCATCTCTGGCTGTTTACTTTGGACATTATCTGAAAGCCAAGTGAAGCACACTTGTCCTCATATCCCTCCTAGAAACTGTTGAAGTCTAGACTCTGGCTTTCCACAACTCTAACCACGTCACAGATTTGGTTGCAACAAAGTCTAATGTCTATTACTTTGTTTGGCAGCCCTCTAAAAACAGACTCAGTTTGACAGAAAATTCCCTCATGTGCCACAATAAAAAAAACATTGTTCATGCTTTTGACAGCCACCCATCATGATCAATTCAATTCAATTCAATTCAGTTTTATTTATATAGCGTCTGTTACAATGACAATTGTCTCTAGGCGCTTTACAGAGACCCAGAGCATGACCCCCGAGCAAATATCATCAACTAAGATTATATAATTAAATCCAATCAATGATAATGGCAGGTAAAAAACTCCCACGTAGGGAGAAAAAAAACCTTTATACCAAACAGTGGCAAGGAAAAACTCCACTTTAAGAGGAAGAAACCTTGAGCAGGACCTGGCTCATATGGGGGGACCTTCCTGCCGAAGGCCAGCCGGGTAGAGAAAGAAAAGAGGGGAGACAGGACAGAGAGAGGATGGAGGACAGAGAGAAGATGGAGGACAGAAAGAGGATGTAGGACAGAAAAAGTTAAAAAGTAATAATAAAGAAGTAGTGGAATTGTTGTAGGGTGAATGCAAGCGGGCTATGGAGGGCCCTTGGGCGTGTGGTCAGCGTAATGAGCAGTGATAGGCTCTTGAGTATCAGTAATGTGCGGGTGGGGTGTAGGTGAGGTGTGTGCGAGAAAAGGAGGGGGTTTGGGTTTAAGAAAAGAGAAGGGTAGGATTTCAAACAGCAGCAGCCATCAGAAGGGTGTCATCGTCCCAACTATCTGGATTTCCTCTCATAATATGGAATACAGCCCACAGAGGATACTTGCTTATTATCTGCAACAGTGAACAAGTTGAGCTCTTGTGCACTTTGTGGACTTGCTGAAAAATGCCCTTCAACTATTTTATAAGGAAGTTCTACACGCACGCATACATTTTAGAGACTACCATAGCACCAATTTGAGTTTGTGTGGATAACATGACCTCCAGCACTTTTTCTTTTGTTGGCCTGCATGAACTCTGATAACATTAGACACTTTGTAATAAGTAGGAGAATGGAAAATACACAAAAATTGGCAAAATCCTAATGAAAAGAATTATGTAATATATATAATTGTATAACTGTATAACTGTATGAGGCAGTGCTATAGCGCTGACACACAGTGGAATGGCACTTAGTTTCTTCTAATTTCTTCTAATCATGGAAACTGTAACAAAAATGAAAGGCTAGCTGGACATTTGGAGACATCCTCTAGGTTTTCTAGCTTGTCAAACAGAAGACAGAACAATTTAACTAAAGCTATTGCTGATGTGATTAGAAGTAATGTAAACAGAGATGAATGCAGCATCATTTGTTGCTGCAGAAATGGACAAGACAGAAGTGGACAAGACCTGTGAGGTGTAAAACCCAAATATAGAAAAACACAAAAAAAAAATTTTTCAACCATTAAGATGTTGTTGTAGGAGGCCTTTGAGGCTGAAAATGAAGTGTTTTTCAAAAAAAAATATGTTTTTGTAAGTTTTTACAGAAATGTTCTAATATTGCAACATTGGGCTCAATGGGGAGCAGAATCTCATGTATCTGTACTCATTGTCTGAACAACAATACAGAATTAAGGATTCATTTGCAGGGTTTTACTTTTGTCCCAGAACAGTATAACATTAAAAATAATCTCAGTCATGTTGTTATGAACAGTCATTTATTGCAATAGCAAGAACTTTGACATTTATTTACAATGATAGTCCCAGAAACAGTTCTTGTCCTCTGAAAAACAGAGGCGGACATCACATTTGCTGCATTAGGTATTGGTATACCCTTTACTGCAATGTCTGCAGTGTCCTCTCTTCACTTTTATTGGGAAATGTCCAAAGTGTTGTGCCCACCTGGAAAGAGAAGAATCAATATTAATATTAATAATCAATTCATATATACAGTTGAAGCCAGAAGTTTACATACACTGTGCAAAAACACACGTTTCATTTTTTGTCTCAGTATCTGAAGTCAAATCAGACTAAACCTCTCCTGTTTCAGGTCAGTCAGGATTACCAAAATTATTTCATTTTGTTAAATGCCACAATTTTGAGAGAGAGAATTTCTTAGAGAGTTTTATATTATTTTCTTCGAGGTCAAAAGTTTACATACATTTTCTTTGTATTGAGTAGCATTTCCTGTGAACTGCATGACTTAGTTCAAATGTTTTGGGTAACCTTCCACAAGCTTCTGACAGGACTCTGCTGGAATTCTGGCCCATTCCTCCTGACAGAACTGGTGGAACTGAGTCAGGTTTGTCAGTCGCCTTGCTTGCACACGCCTTTGCAGATCTGACCACAAGTTTTTGATGGGATTCAGATCAGGGCTTTGTGATTGGCACTCCAAGACATTGACTTTGTTATCCTCAAGCCACTTTTAACAATTTAAGCAGTAAGATTATGGTCATTGTCCACTTGGAAACCCAATTTGCGCCCAAGTTTTAGCTTCCTGTCTGATGGCTTGAGATGTTGCCTTAATATTTCCATGTAATGCTCTTTCTTTATGACGCTATCTATTTTATAAAGAGCTCCAGTACCTGCTGCAATAAAACAGCCCCACAACATGATGCTGCTACCTCCATGCTTCCCAGTTGGTATGGTGTTCTCAGGTCTACAGCTTCCCCCTTTTTCCTCCAGATGTAACGTTGGTCATTATGGCCAAACAGCTCCAGTTTAGTTTCATCAGACCACAGGACATGTCTCCAGAAGTTAAGATCTTTGTCTTGTGTCTCTTTGCAAACTGTAATCTGGCTTTTTTATGTTTCTTGAGGAGTAATGGTTTCGTTCTCACTGAGTGGCCTTTCAGCCCATGTCGGTGCAGGACTTGTTTCACTGTGGATCATGACACTTTCTTACCAGCTTTATCCAGCATCTTCACAAGGTCTTTGGCTTTTGTTCTGCGGTTGATTCACACATTTTGGACCAAAGCCCATTCATCTCTGGGACACAGAGCCCGTCTCCTTCTTGAGTGGTGTGATGGCTGGACACTTCAATGATGTTTATACTTATGTATGATTGTTTGAACAGATGAACGTGGCACCTTCAAGCATTTGGAAATTGCACCTAAGGATGAGCCAGACTTGTGGAGCTCCATGATTCTCTTTCTGATTTCATGGCCGATTTCTTTTGATTTTCCCATGATTTCAAACAAGGAAGCAGAGTGTGTGAGGTGTGGCCTTAAATACACCCACTGGTGTGCCGTCAATTAACTTACATGTTGTCAGTTTTTTTTTTTTTTTTTTTTTTTTTTTTTTTTTATTGGAGTTTTTTTCAACAAAACAGACAGTGCCTATGAACATTAGACACACAACAAGACACAAAACAATTACAACAGCTCTCAATAAAATACATCATGATAGAGGAGAAATACAAAAGACGATGGATCAGGGTTATGATGGATCAGGCTTAAAGTAAGCAGATGTCGCTCACAACAGTCCTTTTAGTAGAAGGGAGGAGAGGTTTGGTCCGATATAGTCCAAAAATGGGCTCCATACTCTGTAGAATTGATCTACACTGTAATGTATGACGTTGGTCAGGTATTCCAGGGGGATCAGATCGAAAATGATCTTACGCCAGCCACAAATAGAGGGAACCTTGTCATTAATCCAGTGCAAAAGAATGTTTTTCCTAGCTGCAAATGTTAAAATATTGTACAGTCTTTTGTTGGCTGCTGTTTTTAAATGGTCACTTGAAAGACCTAGGATCAAGGATGTAGGGTCCATATCTATGTTAACATGAAAAATTCTCTCCATTTCACTTATAATTTCAACCCAGTATCTTTGAAGCTTATGACAGGACCAAAAACAATGAGTCAAAGTTCCCACTTCAGTTTTACACTTGAGACACAGAGGGGAGAGCGAGCGGTTGAAGAGATGTCTGCGATGAGGGGATATATGTAATCTGTGTAGAATTTTAAGTTGTAATGCTTTTGTCCGAGAACAAATTGAAATCTTTTTAGCAAGAGCCCAAATAGTGTCCCATTTTTCTTCACCTATGGTCACTGATAGCTCCTTCTCCCACAAGCCTCGGATACGCTGAGTATCAGTGCAAGACAAACCAATAAGCACACGGTAAAATAAACTCAAAGATACCTTCAACTGTTGCTGGAATAGAATTTTCTCGACACCAGATATTTCAGGGTAATCAATAAGGGTTGTGCTATGAGTGATATAATGTCTTATTTGCAAAAAGCGAAATAAATCTTGTTTACCCAATTTATAGTTATTAGTGAGTTGTTCAAATGACATGAGCTTACCATCTGAGAGAAGGTCCCTGAGGGATTTAATGTTTTTATTAGACCATTGCCAAAAACCAGGGTCTGAAGAGCCTGGGGGAAAAGCTGGGTTATTTATTATTGGGGTGAAAATAGATGTTTTATTTGACCTTCCCTCAAGACGGCGGACAAGCCTCCATGCTTTTAGAGTATTAATTGTTACAGGGTTTGTACAAAAAGCTTTAATTTCTTTAAAGTTATTAAAGAATAGCAAATCACTTAATCTGCATTGTGATAAAGCTGCCTCGATATCCATGCAGATTGAAGTTCTACCTTTAACCCATTCGTTAATAAATCTTAAGTGGGCACAAAGTTGATACATTTTAATATTAGGTAGGTCCAAGCCACCCATTGAGCTTGGTAGATGTAACACTGCCATCTTAAGCTTGGGTCTACGCTTGTTCCAAATAAAAGAGCTGAGCCACCCATTTACATCCTTCAAGACCCGTTTGGAAAACAAAACAGGAATCATTTGAATAGGGTATAGTAGTCTACGTAATACATTCATTTTGATCAGGGCAATGCGTCCTAACCAGGAGATAGGAAGTGATGTCCATCGCTCTAAGTCTTGCTTAATTTTAGAAAATAAGGGTATGAAGTTAGCTTCATATAATTGGTCAAAGGATGGGGTAATGAAAATTCCCAAATACACAAACCCATTAGGAGACCATTTGAAAGGAAAAGCAGGTACAGTAGTTGGTAGTTTTGAAATGGTGCCCAGGGGCATAGCTTCTGATTTGGCCAAATTGATCTTATAACCAGAAAAGCAACTAAATCTGTTAATCACATCAATAAGACCTGGTACTGATGTTTCAGGGTGGGTCAAAAGGATCAAAACATCATCTGCGTACAAAGTTATTTTATGACACAACTGTCCAATTTCCAAACTACGTATTGTGGGTGTCACCCTTATGGCCTCAGCCAATGGCTCTATGGCCAAAGCGAATAAAAGGGGTGATAAGGGGCAGCCTTGCATCACCCCTCTTTGAGTGTTGAAATATTCAGACCTGAGCCCATTAGTCAAGACCGCTGCTTGTGGCTTAGCATAAACAATTTTGACCCATTTTATGAAATTCTCGCCTAAACCGAATTTACCCAGTGTATAAAGTAGGAAAGACCATTCAATTCGGTCGAATGCTTTCTCCGCATCAAGAGAAAGCACCAGGCCAGGAATAGATTTTTGTTTAAAAGCTTGGACAGCGTTCAACAAACGTCTCACATTAGTGGCTGGATTCCGACCCTTTATAAAACCTGTCTGGTCTTCCTTGACCAGTATTGGTAAAAGATTTTCTAAACGGGAAGCTAAGATTTTAGAAAGCAGTTTCCTATCCACATTTAAAAGGGCTATGGGTCTGTAGGAGCTGCAAGATTCCGGACATTTCCCTTTCTTCAAAATTAAGGATATATTGGTCTCTGTTAGTGTGCGTGGAAATTCTCCTGTGGCGAAGGAGTGATTGAACATATTAAGAAGTGGTTCTACAAGAATATTTTGGAACTGCTTATAGAATTCACAGCAGAAACCATCAGGTCCTGGTGACTTTCCATTCTGTAATGTATTAATGGTTTTGATCACTTCAGTTTTAGTTATGGGACTGTTAAGGGCAGACCTTTGCTCTTCTGATAAATGTGGTAAGTCAAATTGAGCGAAGAAATTATCCATTTGTTGTTCAGTTTCTGGAGTTTGTTCGGAAGAGTACAAGTTTTGATAAAAATTTTTAAAACAGCTGTTTATCTGTTTATTTTCGTATACTTTGTGACCGTCCTCATTAGATATAGCTGCAATAGTTTGGGATTCTGCACGTTTCTTAACATGGTAGGCCAGACATTTGCCTGCTTTATCTCCATGCTCATAAAACCTCTGTCTGGTATATTTCATTTTCCTCTCTGCATCCCTAGTAAGAAGGCAGTTTAGAGCTGATCTGAGTGTTGTGATTTCTTGCCATAGTGATGGTGATGGAGAAGCAATATATGCTTTTTCTTTATCATACAGATCACTCTCCAAAGAGTTTTGTTTCTCCTGTCTTTGATGCTTCTTAGATGCAGAGTATGAGATAATTAACCCTCTTGCATAAGCTTTGCATGTTTCCCATAAGATGGAGGCATTACTAGCCGATGAGGCATTAATTTTCAGAAATGCATTGAATTCAGTGGAAAAATTAGAGATAAATTTTTCGTCTTTAAGAATAATGGTATTAAGTCTCCAGTGCCGAGATCGATATAAACCTGTTTTGGGGTTTATATCCATTATTACTCTAGCGTGATCGGAAATAATTATACTGGTTATATTGCATAATAAAACTGAATACAAGTCAGTTCTTGGCAGAAAAAAATAGTCAATCCTAGTTTGGCACTTATGCGGGGCTGAGTAAAATGTGTATTGCTTGTCCACAGGGTGAATGCACCTCCAAGCATCAATAAGCCCAAACTCCTCGCATAAAGCATGGAGCGTATTGGCCTGAGGAGAGGGGGGAGAAGTGCTATGTGGAAATTTGTCAATAAGCGGGTTTAATACTAAATTAAAATCACCACCAACAATAACAGTGGAGCTAGGAAGAAATGGAGCTAAATCCAGAAACATTTTGGTAAAGAAAGTAGTTGGGTGGGCAGGTGGAAAATATACATTCATCATAACAATATTTTGACCTTGCAAAATTCCTTTGATAATCACATAACGACCATTCGGATCCTTAACACAGTCAGATATAGTAAGAGGTAGGTTCTTCCTAAACAAAACTGCAACCCGCCTACTTCTTGTTGTAAAGGATGAGAAAAATACTTGTCCAAATGGCCCTTGTTGCAGCTTTAAATGTTCAGTATCGTCAAGATGTGTCTCCTGCAACATAGCAACATCTATATCATCCTTCTTTAGACATGTAAGTATTTTTCTCCGCTTGATAGGGTTATGGACACCCCTTACATTCCAGGTGCATACTCTAATCCTCATTTTTACAATTATTATTCATGTAGCCTGTCATATAAAGGATATGAAGCCTAACCCACCAGACTCTTGGTGGAGGAAAAAAAAAAATAGTACCATAAAATAAGATGAAAAAGTCATGCATGTGGGAAAAAAGAAACAGAGAGAGCTGTGCAACACAACATTTAGAAACAGAAACTTGGCGGCAGTCCTACTAAACCTGTAGGGGAAAACCATCCTTATCCTACCTGCGGCAAAGGGCCGACAGGTGCGGCACGCGCTTAACTCGCGCCTACTCATAGACTTAAACACAGTCTGTTAAGCACAGATGAAGTAAAACATTTCACCTGGTTGATTATGGTCAGAAGGTTAGAGGAGGAAAGGGATATAGTCACATCCGCCTGGATTGGGTAAGTACTCACGCTTCCTCAGAAGTACAGTTCAGGTGCGATATCAGAGAAAAAGGGGCAGTTCGGAGGTTACCGCTGCAGCAGATCAGGGCAGCGACTCCACGTAGGTCGCGGCTGCCTCCGGTGTGTTAAATCTCCTCTCCCTTCCATTAATGATCACCTTAAGCGTAGCAGGATATAAAAGCGCATAATCTACCTTCTTCGTCCTCATGCAGATCTTCACCTCGTCAAAAGCCTTGCGTTTCTTGGCCACCGCTGCCGAGTAATCATTGAAGAAGGAGACTTTAATCCGGTCCGCCGGCTGATTCGGTTCCGCAGCAAGACGTCGGGCCGCGGTCATCACTCGTTGTTTATTGGCGAAGTTATGGAGTTTCATGATGATGGGTCTGGCGCGTTGATTAGGATCCGGCCTCAGTGCTGAGGAGCGGTGAGCGCGGTCCAGCTTAATCCTCCCCGCTTTAGTTTTGAGATTGAGATAGGAGGGAATCCATTTCTCCAAGAAAGTGACTGGATCTTTCCCCTCCGTGCCCTCGGGCAGCCCGATCAGACGGAGGTTGCATCTGCGGCTGCGGTTTTCCAAATCATCTATATGTTCTGCCATGTCGGATGTTAGTTTTTCAAGTTTTGTCACTTTAGCCTGCAGCACGTCCAAAGTGTCCTCCACGCCTGAGATCCGTGTCTCCGCATCACCAACCTGCGTTGCCAAAGCTTGCATCTGGGATGTTTGCTCATTTATGGCAGCAAGAACCTTGTCAACTTTAGCATCCAGTAACTTTGTAATGTTGTCAGTAATCTTGCTCAAAGCCGACAGGATGTTCGGGTTAACGTCGCTCTCAGTTTCCTCGGTCTCTGCAGTAGCAGCTTCTCCATCACTAGCGTTAGCTTCTTCGGGCTCGGCCGTAGCTTGCTTCTCGCTAATAAACCTAGTCTTAATCTTACGACCAGCATGAGGCATTTTGACAAAATAGTCTTCCAAGCTCATACTCAGTTATTCCCAACGACGCCTGTAACGTTTCACCAGGTGAATACGTGTTTTAAACGGATAATTCAGAAAGCCTCACCGGAGCCTAACAGGTGTGGTGCTCTCACTACGACGCCATCTTGCCACCCTCCCATGTTGTCAGTTAACCTATCAGGAGCTTTCAAAGCCATGACCTCATCATTTAGGCTTCCCCACATTGTTTAAAGACTAAGTACTTTTTGTGTATGTAAACTTTTGACCTCAAAGAAAATAATATAAAATTCTCTAAGAAATTCTCTCTGTCATTATTGTGGCATTTAACAAAATGAAATAATTTTGGTAATCCTGACTGACCTGAAACAGGAGAGGTTCAGTCTGATTTGACTTCATATACTGAGACAAAAAATGAAATGTGTGTTTTTGCACAGTGTATGTAAACTTCTGGCTTCAACTGTATGCCAAAAATGCATGATGATACAAGTCAAAGATATCACAAACATAGCAAATAGCAGAAATAGATTCTTACCAGAATGAGAGAGGATGCTAGTTGGGCCTGGAACTTTCTCATGTTCAGGATCTCCTTCTTTGGCATCTTGAGAGCTTGGCAGTGTTGCTTGTAGAGGAGCCAGTCATTGACCACAGCAAGGGTGATGGTGTGCCAGAAGATGTACATGTACCAGCGCCGGGATTTCAGGGCGAACTTGTATTTTGCTGTAATTACACATTGCACTGAAGTAATCTATTCACACATTTAACTGGCCACACAATAGTGTATAGCTGACCAATTGTAAACTCTGATTATCATACTAATAGATATGCAGGTAGCCTCCAACTCATGACAACACCTGACATTCCTGAACATCAACACCTGCTCCAGAACAATTGAAAAAATGCCCTCCCCCAAGCATCCTCCACAATTGAATTAACTAAGAATTGATAGGAACATTTTCTTATCAAAAGCCAAGACAAAGGGCAGACATGCACAAACAGAAATTCTTTGTTAGAAAGTCCTGCTTTCTGTGATAAGGAGAAAATACTGAGTTTTCAAGGTGGTTAGAAATCATTATAAGTAAATGAAAATGATTAGATATGGCAATATATCTTTGCACACTAGTTTCTAATACAATAATATGTAATCAAATATAAGGCTAGACTGTAAATCATGTGTAGTTTAAAGATATATTGGGAAAATTTAAATTAAAGTTCCTCTCAAGACATCCCTCTCAAAACAGGGTTGTTTTGACTACCACATTCACCCAACATTGTAATATTGCAACAATTACAAAACAAGCTCTAAATAAAATGTAAGGCACATTTTCCACAATGACTACATACTGACATATTCTAGACTGTAATAAACACATAAAAAATATTTAAAGCACTTTACTTACTTCAATGAGATAAATCCAATCCAGTAAATGGAGGGGATGATGCTCTCTCAAAAATCTGGAGGGTGTGTGACTTCTTGACCTGAGGACAAGCCTTATATACAAATTTATGACCCAATAGCATTCTGAGACTGAGCAATAGGACCAAATGAGTATGTTAATGTGGTTGAACCTAAAAATAAAAATAAAAAAGGTTTTTTGGGGGATAACAAAAATTGTTGTAATTCTGCAACAGTGGGTCTTACAGGGTAAGGGGGCATCTATCAGTTGTAAAGTCACTGAAAATGTTAAACTTTATAGAATTTTAATTGCGGCTGTAATGTAACCCATAGTGAACCAGGTTACTCGACAGAGAAAAATACGAATTGCTTGTTAGCTATCTCACCCGCTGAGCTAATATCATAGAATAGAATAGAACAGAATAGAATCCTTTATTGTCACTGTACATAGGTACAATGAGATTTAAAGCAGCATCTCCAGTTACAGTGCAAAAAAGAGTGCAAAGTCAGGGGTGTCAATTCTCCGCGGATTCGCTGATTTCAGAGTTTTTTGCCATCCTGGGGGTCATTTTTGAGATACGTGCAGATCCGGTTTAATATTTTCGGGGGGGGGGGTACCCCCCGCCGCCGCCACCAATGTGACGTGAATTCTCGATTGCGATTGGTTGAGTGATTGAGACCAGAGCATGCGCAATGATCCCGTTGACAATCCAGCCGCTATCACAGCCAGATCCACCGTCAAAGTAAGCCCGAAGCACATATTTTCTGATATTACTTCTCCCTTTCTTGCTTGGATGGATGATTATTAACTTTAAATTCACAGGAGAGATGTTTATTCCTTATTGTACTTATTTATTGTTAGACAACGCGAATGAAATATACAGCGCTTCTCACCACTGGTAAATGTAGGAAACGTAAGCTCGTTTGCCTCGCCACCGGCGTGGAAATCGCTAGGTCCTGCTTAGCAATGTAACCTCCAAGTACATTTAAATTGCCGATTTCTGAAGTGCCCAGTTTGCATATTAGGGCAATTATATGACAATTAAATTAAAAAAAATCTCCCGGCGCCGACCCCCTCCCCTTTCAATATAGAAAACTCCTCGGATCTACACGATTCACGTAGGTCTCTCTTTTGACTTCAAAACGGCAAATTTCGCCGAAAGGTGGGAGATTTTCATGCCTGAAGTATTAGTTTTTCAGTAGAGCCTTTTGTAATTAAAAAAAAAAAATAAGAAAGGCTAATATTCAGAGTTACAGGCCTCAAAAAGACATGTTGAATTTAACATGCTATTTTCCATAACTGCTTACTAAAGTTTTGGATCCATGTATCTTGTCAGTGATGTTTTACTGTTGAAGTTCACCAGTGACTGAATCACTAGTCATTCTGAATTTTTGCCTTTGATTGGCAACTTAATTGTTTTTTAACAACTACTTTTATTTTTGATATCTAACCTCAGCCTTATGCTCAGTGTATTCTCACATTAGCAGGAATAATTAAACTTTGTGCCATTTTTATCTTTTATTTTCTGTTGAGGGAAAGTAAGATTTGGATTTTAAGTATGAGCAAGTATGCAAACCTGTGAAGTGAGGCACACCAGACTGCGAGTTTTGCGTTTCATTATGTAATGTCAATTATCCCCCCAGGTATATTGTAAGGCTTAAGTCAGGGCTGTCAAACTGATCTGTTAAAGGGCTGTGTGGCTGCAGGTTTTTGTTTCAACCATGCAGAAACACAAAGAACATTTTTTACTTACAAATTGTAAGTAAAAAATGTTCTTTTCACTATCAAACATTTTCAGTAAAATGTTTAGTCTGCTGGATCTTCAGTAAGTAAAAAAAAAAAGATCTTTTCACTGACAACAAAAATTTTAAATAAAATGTTTATTCTGTTGGATCTTCTGTAAGTAAAAAATGTTCTTTTCATTATCAAAGTAACAATATGGACAAATACACAATGCTGTGCTCAGAATGCCTCCTAAAGTACCTCAAAATTTTCTTGAGCCCCCCCCCCCGCGCTTCAGAGTTTTTTCCAATTTCCCGTTGACACCCCTGAAAGTACAAACAGTGTGGATCAGTGTGCAAAGATATGCAATATAGAGAGAATAGTGCAGATGATCGAGGTAGTACAAAATATATGCATTGTAAGCAAAATAGTGCAAATAATCGAGGTAGTACGAATAAAAGAAGGTGGGGGTATGAGGATATAAGGTGCAGAGTCAAATCCTGAGACGGCATAACAAATGCTATATACAGATTTTTTTTTTTTTTTTTTTTTTTTTTTAGTTTACGCATCTAGTGGAATATTGCACAGACTGGTTCAAGGCAGTTATAGCTTTAGGAAAGAGGCAGCGGGAGGTTTGGTCATTGAAGCTAACTACTTAAAAGCTTCCGACTCCCGCTCTAACGTGTTTATGCTCTAGCTTGAAACTATATTGCTAGCACTGTGCACATTTAACCCTTGTGTGATGTTAGGGTCTTTTGGACCCATTTTCAATCTTTACTAAAATAAAAATCATACAAGTAATACTTTTTTCAACTTGAAACTCATTGTCCTTGGCTTATTTTATGTGAGGGGCATGGAGGATAACTTTTTTGGGGGGGATCTCCCACTCTACACCCCCCTTTCACATTTACATCACACAGAGGGTGTTTGGGTGCAAAGGACCCAAATGTAAAACAATAGGGCAGTAGTCTACTCTACAGCTTTAGTGTGAACATTGTAATAGGACCATATAGATTGTTGCATACCTTTATTTGCCTTCCTTCTACCAGAGACTAGAATACCTGAACAGGGGGTGGAGTGGGGGATATATTTTCCCAATCAAACTTGACCCAAGGGGGCTAGGGTTCGCTAACACACCATTATGTAACAGGAATCCTGCATCCCAGCCCCTGTGTGTGCTAGAGACATGATGCGTGCACCAGGGGGTCAACAGGGACAGCCCTGAGGGCACCTTACTGTCCCACAACCACCCTTGATCAAATGGGGCGGGGTTTCGCTTCCACGCCACACGCAACACAAATCCCACAATCAAGCCCCTGCGTGAAATCAATTCCATGCAATATATATCAATAGTACTGAAAGCCTCCTTTCCTTTATTTATAAGCAAGTTGACTGCAGTATTGATCATAACTGTTTTACTGTATGTGATGTATTTATAGATAATATAGAAGAGGTCATGGTACATGGTACCTGATATGGTCTAATAATAGTATCAATAGTGGCATGGAGATGAGACTCCACCCCCTTGGACCAATGTAGAGTGGGGACTGGTCAGAAACCACCCACAAGCAACACCCTGGTGAAGGCAATGTGTCTTTGTCCCTCACAAGGGCTAAGTTGTGGGATTATCTTCTCCAGTGAAGACAGCGTGTCTAGCCCACACAGAGGCTGAGAAGTGGGAGTTGTGGCGTGCATGATGGTGAAACTCCGCCCCCAAAGGTCAAGGTCATCACAGCTACCCACCAATAACCCTCCAGTGAAGACAGGGTGTCTCTAGCCCACACAGAGGCTGAGAAGTGGGGCTGGTAGCATGGAAAAAGCATTTCAAATAGGCTCTGCTCCCTCAGGTTGGAGAAACCTAGTGGCAGGTCAGTGACCTAAAGGGCATCCTCAAGTTTCCTCCGGTGAAAACAGAATGTCTCTAGCCTGCACAGGGGCTGAGTTATGGTATGAATCCCCAAGGCGTCCAAAGGACCCCCTAACACCCCGAGAATGCAGAAAATCCAAACACCACACAAGGGTTAACACCGGAGAAAAGCACTGTCCTAATGAAGAGCGGGTTTTTCGGACTCATACCCGGCCGTCACTGGGAGTAAGACGGGTATGAGGACCGAAGACCATGGCAGTGAGCAGGCAATAGGACGTGCTCAGGTCGCAGCTAGCATAGCATAGCCCTTGAACCTCTTGTTACCGGAGCAACCTGTGCTTCACTCAGACTACTTTTCTTCGATGTTGTGTGTGTAGACTCTAGGGCTGCAGCTATCGATTCTTTTAATAATCAAGTATTCTAACGATTGTTATGCCGATTAATTGAGTATTGCACATCCTGCAGTTTTTTCTATTACATTATTTTTGCTTAATTTAAGAGAAATGGTATACAAAAGAGAAAATAAGACTTTCTTAAAATAAAAAAATTAATTAAAATAAATTTTTAATGTATTATGTATTAGTATTACATAAAGTAACTTACTTTGCTGAACTTTTATTGTTTTTACTTTACTTTTCACTGAAGTACAATGGTAGGGCTCTTGAAGGGAACACTTGATTTGCAAAGCTCTCGCGATATGTGCAGCATTATGATAAATTATATCAAAACTTAAACGTCAGAGCTTATAAATACTCCATTCTAATAATTAATCTGTTTAATACCGGAATTCAGTACCCACCTCTAAGTCCAAAACACAGTGTGCTATACAGTTGTTCAGATTCAAATGGGGCATTCCTCGAGGCAAATTTAGTAATCGAATATTCAAGGAAACGTTTCAGCCCTAGTATTCTCCATTTCTCCCGGCCAGTCATGAAATAGAATCAAGTTATTTTTGCACTACTGTGTGTCCAATAACGCAATTCTATCTTTATGTTGTAGATGTGAAAAACCTACAGCGATGCTGTTCAAAGTGCAGTATAAAGGAAAAAAGAAGTACATCAAACTACATGGAGCCTTTCACTCAGAATTTCTCAAGGAAGGTAAGTTCATGTCTATGCTGCAGGTAGCCTAAAGGTTGTATATTGTGTCACCAGGACATTCATAATTGAATAACCTGTCTTTGGCTGTTGAAGGAAGCAATGGACAGTAATTCTTAACTTAACTGAAAAAAATATGCTCCCTACAGGTAAACAGCTGGTCAAATTGATAGCTGTTAAGACATATTATGTGTTCACTTTCATCCAGTATACTAATGACATGTAATTTGTTTCCCCAGGTTGTTGCATTTTAGGAGCAAAAATCTTACTGTAACACTAAGTTGAACAATAATGCACCCAAGCTTCATTTATCTTTTTTTCTGTGTTCAAAGCTAAAATCAAGTTCAGTATACCTGCTGAGAAGGACATATATGTGCTGGATGACACTGGAACAGAGGTTGATGAGGAGGTCTTCAGCGACATCCTGGAGGAAAAATCTGACATCCAGTGGACGATTGTTGATGATCTTTCTGTCAGTGGTAAGTAGTCATATGATCAAATTGTACATTTCAGGCTTACACTATTGATATCTGACCATTGTAATTGGCTTTCAATCACACAATTGATAAGGTTCTTACCAATTTCCTGTTTTAATTTAATTTAATTTTAAATTTAATTTGTTTTTCATTATTTACGGAACCAATCCAATTACTTATGAAAATATCAACTGATAAGAATACGGACCTCAGAACTTAGTTGTTACCAAGAAGATTGTCTATCATAGCCTAAATTGCCCTAAAATATAGTGAAATTAACCACCAAAATTGATTGTAGTCAATTAATGGTTTATAAATGAAAGACATATGCACAGTTTCACCATATCTTCCCATGCTCTCACCTCTTCTCATTTGAAACTGGGTCAATTAATGAAATCAGATGTGAAATTTGTTTTTGAAAGTTATGTTTCCTCTTTTCAGACTCTCCTGCATCCTCATGCACAGACAACTTTTCACTGTCATCGCGCTTGTGATGCTTTTCTGATGTCTCCCAAAAGACAGCACATTGATGATGATAACCCTAACCCTAACCCAAAGAGTCAGCATGTTGATGACAGTTCTTCACAAGCCAAAGAGGTGATATTTTTTGTACATTCCTTCTTATGATGTAAATAATATGTTTTTAGGGTGGGGGTGATCTTAGTTATTTATTTTTCTTGTTGACAGCCAAGTCTGGACTGTATTTATTGCAATGTTTTGGTTGTAAATCTTGTTGGCAAATGATTAATGTTTTGATGCCTTTTCTTTTCACTAGGTGTCTATCCATCCATCCATCCATTATCTATACCCGTTTTATCCTTGAAGGGTCACGGGGATCTGCTGGAGCCTATCCCAGCCGTCTACGGGCGAAAGGCAGGGGTACACCCTGGACAGGTCGCCAGTCCATCGCAGGGCCACAAGGTGTCTAATAATGCTTACATTTCTTTTAATTATTTTCAACTCAGGTGCATTTCTTTGATGCAGAGAGCAATGAGGGTTACATTGCATGGAAACTAAAAAACACACAGCGAGGACTTAGTTCTGGCAGTGGAGTCAGAAGAAGGACCTCTCAAACCGCAGAGAGCAGTGGACCAGAGTTGGAGAGAGAAGTGATAAAACATCAGCAGCTGGAGGGAGACCAGTGTTGTGAGGCTATATCTCTACTGAAGCACAGCACAGACAAACACCAGATCTTCATGAAAATGAGAGCAACCTTCCAGTACAGGCAGAAGTTGATCCATGATCCAGAGTAATGCAGCACAGAGCTTACAGTTTTCCCGAGGTTCCTTGACACAGAAGGCCTGGTAAGTCTGCATTATGTTGATAATGTATTTTCTGTCAAACACAGCTTTGTTTAGATGAAATTGGTCATTTCCCCCTTCTTTCACCATCATCAAGGGCACCTATACTTGCTTCCCCCCTATAGGTTCTGCAAGACTTTGCTCTTTTATTTGAAGCAGAGACTTCATCCAAACTCTTGGAGAAATGGGGAACAACCCTGAAGGCAAAAGTAATAGAGCAAGTGAAAACCCTCAGTAAGACACCGATGCTCGACTATCTCATTCAGTGTGCAGAGAACCCAGACGAGGATGATGAGGTCCCAGGTAAATGACAAAAAAGAATAACCTGTGTATATCCGGCCCCCTTTTTTCAAGTGTTGTCTTATTGTATTTACTGTAACCACCATTGTGCTGATAGATTATATTTTTTTCTATTTTTAAGAGCCTTTTGAATGTTTATATTGATTTATCAGGTGCATTTCATACTGAAATCAGGTTTTCTCCTCTCTTCTTCTCAGGTTGGGATGGTGACATGGTGGCAATTCTACTGCTGGTCTACCTTTTACCACCAAGTGGAGAGAAGGGGATCAGTATCCAGGAAGCTGTGCATCGTGTAGTGAAGTTTCATAAGGTCAGTGTGTTCTGATTTCCATTTTGAAACCATCCAATGTGCAAGAGTGGAACCCTGACTCCAAACACGTTTTGGCCAATTGTTATAATATAAACAGCAATAGATTCGTGTTGCATGATACCCACGATATCTTGCAGAGCCAAAAATCACAGCAGTTCCTACTAAACCAGAAATTCTACACAACGGTACTACCGTGGATCACTATACTACTGCTGAACGCGGTGCCAGTTTTCGCTACGTAGTGGACTGGCATTACTCTCCTCCAGGCTCCTGTTCTCACTACATGCTGTTCTAATGTAAACAAACACACGTGGCACATAATTTAATCAATTGCACACATTTCTAACCAGTCAGCTTTACTGGTCCATACAATGTCTTTTCCATTTTTAAGTAATCCTCCAACTGTGCTATAAAAGATTTCTGTCTGACATATCCATAAAAATTGGATGAATAATGTAGTTGTACTTTTGATGTTCCAGTCGGGTTGCAGCCTGCATGAGCACTCTGGTCCAAACAAGCGGGAGCAGCCCTACATCCTGGCAGTTGGCTTGACAAGAAAAGCATCCATGAGTACTACATTGCAATGGATGGTGAGCTCCTTCCCTGCAAGGCCAAGATTTCCCTGTCAGCCTTCGATGAACTTTTCAAGGCACATTATGTGTTTGGCATCTCGTATGACCAAGCTTTAAACAGAATGTACACATTTGTGCAGACCACCATCTACAATATTGATGTTGGGCTCTCTCATGAAATTCCTAGAGTCAAGGACCTGAGGGCAAAGCTCCTAAACTGATGTGATGTATTGATGCTTTGTTTGCAAGTCAAAAGTATCATCTGTGGTCCAGTGAAAACTGTTCAGTTAAGTGCGTTGGAAAATGGCGAAATAATTGCTGAAGAACTCCAGGTTGACGTTCACAATGAAGTTAATGTGACTTTTTGGATGACTTGTTTTGGGACAGAGTATCGCCCAGGCCTTCTTGTTTGTTCAAACACAGAGGAGGATTTGCCAGTATTCAGTCAGATAAAAGACATTGTTGAATTTAATGGTGACTATTTTCTTCTGGCAAAGGACTTTGAGACACTTTGTTTTGCAGAACATTTTCATTCTTTTAATGTCAGACAGGGTAATTCTGAAAATATTTCCCTGCTGAAAGTTGGCGAGTTGCACTTGTTTAAGCCATTTGATCTGCAGACAATATATGGTTTTGACAGAGATGACCAGTATGTGGTGCCTGTGAATGTATTGGTGTAGGAAATGTTTTAACTTCTATGTTTACTCTTGTACACTTTTGTGTTGTGTTTTTTATTATCATTATCATTTTTTAAATTTCAGTGATAATACAAAAAATAACAGTTTTTCAAGCTTATTTTGCACCATGGCTGCATAACTTTGGCAGTGTTTGATGTCCGGTGTATGAACTGATTTATGGTTTCAGATTTTACCTGTTGACAGCACTGCAGCACCAGCTGGATGTCATGTTGTACATTATCAGGCTGTGCATATTGTGTTTTAAAGGATGGGTTCAGATTTTTGAAGGCTTTATCTTCCATAGTTACAGTATTTGTTTGTGTTTTGTTAATACGTTAATGTGTTTATTATAATATTATAATAAAGATAATATATTTTCAAGAGAATAATGTGTGGACTAAATATTCTTGAAGTGATGATAATTCACTTTAAAAGTGTTAGGTGTACACCAGTCATGGAGTATATTCTGATTCTCAGTGTTAAATGGTCAGCTCTGCAGAGTTCTATAAAACACTTACTTAGAGTATATCTTTTACCCTCTGGGAGTTCTAGGTTTACACTGCAGGTGTTGAAAAGCACTGGAATAGTGTTTAAAAGTACCAGTGATGTAGTACAATTGCACACTGTAAGGGTTCAAATGTAACTCTTTATTTGGAGTATATATTTTACACTTCTGACGGTGTTCAGTGAACACCGAACTCTTGGACCAATATATTAAAGAGTACAATATACACTGGGATTTTTGCTGTGTAGCCGTCTTTGCTTGTTTCATTTTTTTAGCAGTTATACTTGACAAATAAGCTTCCCCTGAAGCTCACATGATTGGAGAGGAGGTGGCTGTCAGTATGTTGGCTGGCAGTGCACTTATGATTTCAATTTTGGCTCTAATTATTGCTTTATAATCATATTTTTATAACCGGGTCTAAACCAACCCTAACACCACAAACGACTTAATTTCATCCAGAAAATTTTAAAATGTAGTAAAGAAACATTTTTTTGTTTAATTTTGTTGAAATAGAGGTTCCTGACAAAGTTAAAAAGCCTTGATGCAATAAACAAATTTTAAGTGATTCTTTTATGCATTTAAAAAGTAAAACAGGTCGGTGGCGACCCTAACACAAGAGGAAGGTTAAAGATTTCAACAACTTCATAATTTCATGTGTTCCTTCATCTCCAGCATGGGTGAGGCTAGCCCTTTATTAGGAGTGCTTCAGCACCCCTAAATTGAAATTCAGCACCCCAAAAACCTGGAGTAAGAAACTTTGTTATTCTAAAATTTTAGTTCGAATTTGACAGGCTTAGACAATGTCCAAAACTCAATCCATAGTTTGTGGTTTAAGTTTATATTTTAAGAATGAAAATGAAAACGACCCCTCCTAATGGTATCATCCTCTTCTCACTAACATTACTTGTGGGTTGTGGTGGGGCTCATTGGGTGCTCAGCACCCCTAAAGCTCTGACCCTAGAATCGCCCCTGATCTCCAGTTTAAAGGAGAAGCAGAATTTAAATGAACTCAGGGAATCTACGTTATAGAATGTTGCCCCTGGCAACAGTCATTTAAACGTCATACTGTAAACGTTCATATGAGCAGCTCTGGACATCTGAACTCCAGATACCGACACTGTCCTACTGCATATCTAAGCCTATTGCAGGGGTTCTACAAGTTGTTCATTGAAGGTCCATATCTACTCTCACTTGAAGATCAGAGCTTCAGAAAAATTTACAACATCACATTTATTTTGGTTTTTCACTGTGAACTATATTGGCCCTGACTTTCTGGGGTCTATAATTTCAGAACTGAATCAGCCAGTGAATCCGTCCCTGATCAATGTCTTTCATGGCAAGTCAGTCTGCTGAAATATGTGGTTGAATACAATTAAAAAGGCAGAAAAGTCAAAAGGTAGTACGGTGTCTTGGTGGTCAGCACTGTTGCCTCACAGCTAGAAGGTTTCTGGTTCAAACCTCAGCAGGTCTTTCTGTGTAGAGTTTGCATGTTCTCCTGGTGTGTGCGTGGGTTCCTCCTTGTTCTCCAGCTTCCTCCATCAGTCCAAAGACATGCATGTCAGGTTAATTGATGGTTCTAAATTACCTGAAGGAGTGATTGTGATTGTGCATGATTGTTCGTCTACATGTGGCCCTGCGATGGACTGGTGACCTGTCCAGGGTGGACCCCTGCCTTTAGACCTGAAGAGAGCTGGTATAGACTCCAGCAGATCTCTCTGGTCCTGCAGAGGATTAAGCGGCCATAGATAATGGATGGATGGATAAATAATAAATAAATGAGAAGCAGCAAATCGTGTCAGCTCTTCCCATCATTGTGAAGAAGAATTCACCATGCGTTGGATTGTTCACCTACTGATAAGGAACAGCAGCTGGGTTTAGACCAGGGGTGGCCAAGGTCGGTCCTGGAGGGCCACTGTCCTGCAGGTTTTAGATGTTTCCCTGCTTTACCACACCAGATCCTAATCAATGGCCAACAACATCTTTTCATCAAGGTCAGCACATGTCTGTTAATGACACATCCACTTGTATCAGGTTGTTAAGAAGGACGGAAACATCTAAAACCTTCAGGACAGCGGCCCTCATGGACGACTTTGGCTACCCCTGGTTTAGACCGTCATGAGACGGGTTAGTTTTGCCCTACTGATCAGACAAGCTTCCTCTGAGACTGCAAGGAAAGCTGAGGTTCCCCTGTCTCCCTGCCCCTAATGTCAAAAAATAAATGACCTAATATGTGCAGTTGTGTTAACATTTCATTGACTAAAAATATGTTTGAACACGTTAAAACATGAAGACAAGTTACAACATGAAGACGAGCCTGCAAATACACAGAGAAAAAAAAGGGGGGGGGGCAAAACAGCCCAACAAACCACAGGAAAGTAAAGAATATGGAGCACAGTTACAGTAACAAGGTACTCCCAATTAATTATGAATGAGCTGGAGGAGGAGGAAGGGAGGAGGAAAGGGAAGGAAAGGGAGAAAAGCAGTGGAGACACCACTCAGTAGATCATGTTGGTGTCCCCCTGCAGCGTAGGCCTATAGCAGCATAGCTATGATGAAGCTGTGATTAAGACAAGCTTACTCTAGTCTTAGCTCCTACAACTATGGCTATAACTATTAGCCCCTACACACTATAGTTTAGACTAACTGTAGGCTTTACTAAACATAAATGTTTTCAATTTAGTTTTAAAGATGGAGATGGTGTCAGCCTCCTTAACCCAAACTGGTAGCTGTTTCCATTATAAAGGTGCCTGGTAGCAGAAGGCCCGTTCTCCAAATCTACTTTTAGATATTCTAGGAACGAATGAGTAATCCTGCACCAGCTCTGTTAGGAGTATAGCGTGCTATCAAGTCTTATATATAACAAGGAGCTAGGCCATTAAGGGCCTTATATGCGAGAAACAGAATTTTAAACTCAATTCGAAATTTCACGGGAAGCCAATGGAGGGAGGCTAACACGGGAGAGACGTGATCTCGCTTACGGATTCCTGTCAGCACCCTCACTGCTGCATTCTGGATCAATTGGATGCTATTCAGTGAGCTTTTCGGACATCCTGCTAACAACACATTGCAATAATCCAGTCTAGAACTGACAAATGCGTAGATTTATTTTTCAGCATCACCCTGGGAGAGGATGCTCCTAATCTTGGCAATATTTCAGAGGTGAAAAAGGCTGTCTTGCAAACCTGATTAATATGCAGCTTGAATGACATATCCTGATCAAAAATGACTCCAAGGTTTTTCACAGCTGTGCTGGAAGCCAGCGTAAACTCAGTCAATCCATTCCTCAGGTGTTTGGGACCAAAGACAATAACCTCTGTTTTACCCAAGTTTAGAAGCAAAAAGTTAGAGGACATCCAGGACTTAATGTCATCAAGACACCCTTGAAGTTTAGCCAAAGGTTTTGTTTCCTCTGGTTTCATGGAACCCTGCGATGGACTGGCGACCTGTCCAGGGTGTACCCCTGCCTTTCGCTCGTAGATGGCTGGGATAGGCTCCAGCAGATCCCCGTGGCCCTTCAAGGATGAAACGGGTATAGAAAATGGATGGATGGATGGTTTCATGGATAAGTACAGCTGCGTATCATCAGTGTAGCGATGAAAGTTTATGCCATGCTCTGGATAATTTTTCCCAAGGGCAACATGTATAAAGTGAAAAGGATTGGTCCCAGAACTGAACCCTGTGGGATGCCATAGCAGACCCTAGTCCATGTAGAAGAAACGTCATTAACATAGACGAACTGGAACCTGTCAGATAGGTATGACTTAAACCAGCCTAATGCTGTCCCTTTAATTCCAACAGTGTGCTCTAATCTATGCAACAAAAGGCCGTGATCAACGGTATCAAAAGCAGCACTGAGGTCCAGCAGAACAAGGACAGAAACTAATCCATTGTCTGAGGCCATGAGGAGGTCGTTGGAGACTCTAATCAGTGCAGTGTCTGTGCTATGATGAGTTCTAAACCCTGACTGAAAGATCTCAAATAGATCATTTCTATGCAGGTGTTCTCTTAACTGGCTAGCAACTATTTTTTCCAGAATTTTAGAAATAAATGGAAGGTTGGATATTGGTCTATAGTTTGCCAAGATGTCCGGATCAAGAGATGGTTTCTTAAGCAAAGGTTTAATGACTGCAACTTTAAAAACCTTTAAATATCCTAATTGTAGAGATAGGTTAGTCTGATCCAAAATTATACCAATAGAGGACATAACATCTTTGATAAGCCTAGTTGGGATGGGATCCAACAGGCATGTAGATGGTTTAGCTTTACTGATAGTTGAGGTCAACTCAGAGAAGCCCACAGGCGAAAAACAGTCCAGAGTCAAATCAGAACCAGAAGAATTCAACAAAGCTGCAGGGACGTCCACAGCTGTCGACAGTTGGGCCTGGCCAATCTCATCTCTGATTTTGATTATTTTACCACTAAAAAAGCTCATAAAGCCTTCACTACTGAGAGTAGCAGGAATGCATGGACCAACAGAGTTGTGACTCTTTGTCAGCCTGGCCACAGTGCTGAACAGAAAACGTGGGTTATGTTTGTTCTCTTCTATTAACGAAGAATAGTAAGATGTTCTAGCTCTGCATAGGGCTCTTTTGTAGACTATTAATCTATCTTTCCAGGCACGATGGGAGTCCGCAGATTTACAGGTGTACCACCTCCTTTCTATTTTACGTGCATTCTGCTTCAGCATGCGAATATGTGAATTATACCAGGGAGCTGAGCTCCTATGATAATGTTGTGCAATAAGGCGTATAACGTGCTTGTTTAGTTCAAAAAGAGTTATTATCAACCATCTTGAGGGACGGCTGCTAATAACCAGAAAGTTATAAAATGAAACGGGGCACCACCTGATAAATCAGGAAAAAGGACTAAATGGCACAATCAGTCTCAAAATGGCTGTTGTTCTATGCGTGCCAGCCTGTGACCAGGTGTGGCGCTATAGAGCAACAGAGAAGATGTGAGTCCGAGCACAGACCTCTTCAACCAGCCAATGTTACAAAACTGTGTAAAATAACCACAAATAACTTCTCTCATAAGAATAGATCAGGATTTATTAACACAAATATTAAAAGGGACAAACACTTGAATCACAATCCTGATATCTACTAACTAAACGATGACTAAACTAACATAAGCGAATGAAACATTCAAAGGAAACCAGTGTAAACTTATATACATGTGTGCCGGGAACTATAGGTGTGTGTGTGTGTGTGTGTGTGTGTGTGTGTGAGAGATGTCTAAGATGGCCGCCGAGGTCACTTGGTCTCGTCCCTTGACAAAATGGCCGCCGACTCACGAGATAGGATGTCACAAGATGGCGGGCGAGATCACGTGGTGTTCTCGTCCCTCATCTAAGATGACCGCCGACTCACGCGATAGGATGTCACAAAATCGCAGATGAGACCGCGTGTAACTTGTCAGAAGATGTTAGTATGAGAAAGAGAAAAGGCAGAATAAAGTCCACGGCGAAAGGTTATTCCTAGCCACCGCGGTGATCGCTCTGAGGATCTCCACACAGGCTGAGGAGCACGGAGCAACTCTGCACTCCTCTCCTGGCTGTTGTCTGAGATCAGCGCGGCCAGCTGATGGCGAGGAAACACACTGCAATCACGTGGGTAAACATGCACCGGCGGGTGACCGGTGGGCTCAATCTTAACCACTGTTCCAGTAAACACAGAAATATTTACTAAACTAAGTAACTCTGAGACCAGCAACCGTGACTCCACCTTTCCACCAGTCCGCTACTCTACTCCCTCTTCACCCACGACTGCACCGCCAGGCACAGCTCCAACACCATCCTGAAGTTTGCTGACGACACCACCATCCTGGGCCTCATCACCAACAATGACGAGAGAGCCTACAGAGATGAGATTAACCAACTAACCAGCTGGTGCCAGGAAAACAACCTCTCTCTGAATGTCAGCAAAACCAAGGAGATAATCGTGGACTTCAGGAGGCAGCGGACTGACCAGCACCCCCCCATCTACATCAACAACACTGAGGTGGAGCAGGTCAGCAGCTTCAAGTTCCTGGGTGTCCACATCACTGAGGATCTGTCCTGGTCACTCCACACAGACACTGTGGTGAAGAAAGCCCGGCAGCGACTCTACTTCCTGAGGAAGCTGAGGAAGTTTGGCATGAACACCAGCATCCTCACTAACTTCTACAGGTGCACCATTGAGAGTCTGCTGACGGGCTGCATCACAGTGTGGTATGGGAACTGCACTGCCCAGAGCCGCAAAGCACTACAGAGGGTGGTGCGAGCGGCAGAGGACATCACAGGCAGCAGCCTCCCCTCCATCCAGGACATTTACCACAGCAGGGGTCTGCGTAAGGCACAGCGCATCACCAAAGACCACACACATCCAGCACATGGACTTTTCCGTCCGCTACCTTCTGGCAGACGGCACAGGAGTCTGCCCGCCCGCACAAAAAGACTGAGGGACAGCTACTACCCCCAGGCCGTCAGGTTACTCAACTCCAGGTAGCACCTTCACTCTGCCATAAGGACTCTTTATCCCTAGACATTGTGCAATACTCCACTATGTGCAATATACACCACTCATCCCATGCACCTTACACTGTGACACTTTAGCTAATGTTGACACTTTAATATCTTTTATTCTACATCACTGTATATTTTTTCTTTTTTGAAAATGTTATATATTGTTGAAATCCACTATGTATATACTGTATCACTCTGTGTATATTGTATCGAATATTATCATTATTATCACTATTATCATATTATATACATATTATATACATAATTACATACCTATATTATATTATATAATTACAATCATATTATCATATTATATGCATACTGAGTATCTATACTATACTATATCACATTATATATACACTTACATTACCTATACTTATATTATCATTATTATTATTACACACTGTGACCTATTGTACACTTACTGCATATGCTTGAAATTTTTTCATTGCATATCATGTTGGAATTCTCTCTTTTTTTTTTTACCGGTATTCCGTAGGCGAGTCATAAGCGGTTCTTTCTCCCAGCAAGCATTTCATTGCATCCTTGACCCTGTGTTAACTATGCATATGACAAATGAAGGCTTGAATCTTGAATCTTGAATCTTGACTGTCGTTCTCACAGATGCAGCAGTATGAAACACTCCACAGAGCTGCTCTGGTTTTGAACTAAGGAACGGCGAGCGGGGTTGCTGTTCGCAATGATAAAAACGTATGAACTACAGCGGACCGATGGTCCGGTTCTAAACATATACAAGCACAAGAAAACTGGATTGGCATACAGCTAAACTAAGCTCTGCCCAGACACCAAAAGCCTCTTACTTGTTTCGCTTCTGGAAAGCAATCGATGGCGTGGTAGTGTCCTGGGGGGTTGATCAGGCTGGGATGGCGGCAGCACCGCCGATCAATTATGCTCCGTGGGTGGTCCGGAGTGGCTCTGCTTGTCTCTCTCTTTTGGCTTAAAGGAGGAATATAGGTTGTGGCACTTCAGCGGAACCGGGTCCTGTAGGGCGCGCGTGGAGCCTGGCGTCTTCCGTGGGGCGCCGAGTCTCGCTTGCGCCGATGTGCGTGGTTCACTCTGGTGCTGGCTGGACGGAGCGCGTAAACCGGTCGTCCTTGCCGGTGCTGACTGGTGCGCCGCTGGATGGCCTCGCGGTTGCTGGCTGGAAGCAATGATGGGCCGAGGTAGGGCCCAGGGGAGAGGATGCTTTGAGCGTGCGGATTAGATCCGGGCTGGAGAGCCGAAGGGTCAAAGCGAGACGGGAGTAAAGGCAGCAAGCGAGGTGAAGAAGCAAGAGAGCGATGGAATCGCGCTCTCTGGGCCTGATTTACTAAAGGTTTGCGTGCGTAAAAACGTGTGCAAACTTGACACCACCCGCAAACCAATGCGCAATCTGATCTACTAACAGCGTGCAAAGAGGACTGCGCCTCTCAAATCAGCAAAATAGCACACGCTGTTCATTTAGTACTTTTGCCCTGATGAATAATCAATATGGGGCGTAACCGCCAGAAAGCGCAAAATACTGGGAGGGGAAAATGCAAATAGGTCCATTTACCACACGCAATGAGATTTACCAACCCTGAAAGTAATTGCGGGGATTGTGATTGTGTCTGTATTTAGTACGTTCGAAAGGAAGGTGCTATTCTGTCCAGCATTACGCACCGATGGCTGCTGTTATTGTGGCAAGGAGGCGACATTGCCAAAATCAAAGAATACGCAGAGAGAGAGTCTTTCGGACTCGTGTAAATTTGTTTGCACATGCAAAAGGAGAAATATTTTATTTGAATGTTAAATCGAGTATTATTCAGCAAAAGGTTGCCACAGGAGGCACCAGGGTTTCCGTTGTCTGGTAATTGCTGGACTTTGTCTGGTAAAATATGCGGAAGTCTGGGATTTTATAATCTCTCCGGTCAAAATGTCCGGTGAAAATACTCCTCCCAAGCACAATTTCAGTTGTAATAAAATGGGTTATTTCCACATCATTTTATGAAAAACGCCTCGGGATTCTCCCAGAGGAGCTGGTGGAAGCGGCCGGGGGATCTGGACCTCTGAAGCTGCTGCCCCAGCGACCCGACTTTGGATAAGCGGAAGCTAATGGATGGATGGATGGATTTTATGAAAAAACATATACTTTTTTTACGAATGAGTAGTGTGTGAGGACGAGTCGGCTCCAGCCACAGCTCCACTCATTGATGCCACAGCTGCGCGCAGAGACGCATCTCCGTCATGACAGCGCTCCGCGGTTATGGAGGCTTGAACTTCTCAACGGCCACTTAACCATCCGTCTTGTTTGCCGAAGTTTTATTAAAGGCCACTTTTTCTTTAGTTCCTCGCCTTATATCTTGCCACCTTCTTTTAACCTCATCTGCCGTTCTTTTTGTCTTACCAACTGCATTCATTCCATCGCACATCTCCCATATTGCGTTTCTTTTGGTAATGTTTAAATTTCTTTGCTGTAGTTCATGAATGTGTATTTATTTGCCTCTTCCACTAATATCTCTAACTCCAACTCGTCAAATTTCATTTTGCGCTTGCGTCTATCCTGCTTTCTATCCAGACTCTCCATGGCGCAAACCGTAAGACACGCAACACCTCATTTAAATACTGCGGTTTGCACCCGTTATCAATTGCGCGAGCATTCTTAGTTGATCACCCGCAAAACACACAACAACAGCACGCGCAAACTTTTTCAGTGCACACGCAATTTAGTACTCTTTATTTAGGATCTTAGTAAATCAGGCCCTCTGAGTTTTAAACGGCCCCTCTGCGATCCGCCTTCGTTTGAGGAACCCCGCTGAGACTAGGGGCTCGCGGCCAGTGAAAGGTCGTGACATCACGTTCACACCTAGGTGTGAACTTGCAAGGAATGCTGGGGATTTGAGTTTTAAAAGATTTCCTTTGTCTTTCTTTGTCTCAGGAAACCATGCGGTCTCTGTGAACTAATGTGTGTGGCCCAACAATAAGAAACCCTCTTCCTCAGAGGAGTGACCGCACCGAGGGCTGAATGTAACATATCGGAAGTATTAATAACGAGGTAATCAATATCTGCCAGAGTAAAATTCAGGTCGTTGCCCTCAGCTATTCTATCATATTCCAACATAGGGAGATGAGAGGGAATGACCTCCTTAAAATTATTCACAGCATCTTCAGAAAGACATCTGCTGTAATGACACGTTTCATTTCCTGTTTTAATGCCACAAATGCTGAACTCAAATCTAACTAAATAGTGGTTCAAGAGAAGAGAATTTAGCGGTGAAACTAACAAGTGATGAGTATCTATACCAAAGGTGAGAACCAGACCCAGGATATGATTAAAGCAGTGAGTCGGTTCTTTCACTTTTTGTGAGACACCAAATGAATTTAAGAGAGATGTAAAGGCTAATTTAAAGCTGTCACTGTCAACATCTATGTGGATGTTAAAGTCACCCACTATTACAACTTTGTCTGAGCTGAGCACTAAACCAGCTAAAAAATCTGAGAACTTAGACAGAAACTCCTGATAAGCACCAGCAGGTGGCCAACAAGACTGGCATTTCAGATTTCCAGTTTGGGATAGTTAAACTAAGTGTGAGGCTTTCGAAAAGTATTATAATTACATTTGGGTTTTGTTTTTACTTGTAGGCTGGAGTTGTAGACAGCTGCTACTCCTCCATCTCGACCCGTGCTCCGGGGAATATGATAATTAATATAACCTGGTGGCTAAGCCTCATTTTAGCTCACATACTCTCCCTCTTGTATCCATGTTTCTGATAAGCAGGAGACATCGCAACGAGTCTCAGTAATTAGATCATTGATTAACAGAGTCTTAGAGCCAAGGACCTCACATTCAGTAGTCCACATCTAATTACAAGTTCTCTTGGCTCCAAGTGTCTGACAGTTTTTATTTTTATCAGATTGTTTTGGTTAATGCCACTATCACAGCGCGCTAAGCAGACTTTTGAAGGACGGGGAATTGACACCAATTCTATGTTATTGATCGGCACATGTTAACATTAGCAGCTACATAGTTGATTTCTCTATTTTTAGTGGTCGGGGGCGGTCCTCGAGAAGCAGCAGAGAAGCGGTTCAGACTGCAGCTCTGCATCCTGGCCTCCACCCTGGATTATCAGGGGGAGCGTCTAAGAGAATCGGCCAAATTCCTAGAAATAAGAGCTGCACCATCCCGGGTGGGATGAATGCTGTATCTTCTATTTAGACCAGGCTTTCGCCAAAAATCCAGCCAATTGTCAATAAAGGCCACGTCGTTTACTGGACACCACCACAACAACCAGTGACAGAGCAATGACATGCGGCTAAACATATCATCACTGGTCAAATTAGGAAGGGGACCAGAGAAAACTACGGAGTCCGACATGCTCTTTGCGACATTACACACCGACTCAATGTTAACTTTAGTGACCTCCGACTGGCGTAGCCGGGTGTCGTTAGCTGACATGTATAATAACTTTACTGTACTTATGGTTACTCTTTGCTAGCAGCTTCAAATTTGCCTCGATGTTGCCCGGTCTGGCTCCTGGGATTCACCTGACTATGGCCGTAGCTGCAGGCCTCACATACCGGACTATAGAGTCGCCAATCAGCAGGGTGGGTTTCTGTAATTCATTCTGTAATGACCGCTCTGAATTTGCATGCAAACTTGGAGAATAAAACTCCGTTTTGCACCTCGTCGTATTCCAGCCTATTGTTTAACAACCGAAATGACTGCCTCACCAGAAAACAATTAGAGTACAACTTGAGTGTATGTTTATGAGTAGGATATGCCCAAATTTAAACACAAGAGTGGCGTCCCTTTGGCTTTTGATTGTTTTTCTGTGCTTTGTCTGCTGGTTCCACTCGCTGCGGTTCTGATCAGTGAGAGATTAGCTCTTTTTGGCTGCAAATTCTGTAGGCTTTGAGGAATCCTGTCTCGTGATGGACAACCGCAGCGTCTGGACGGGGACAAGGACGGATGAACGAACGGAGCACTGTTTTGGTGAGTGGAAATGATTTTTTCTGTCTGTTCGCTGGGCTGGGACAGAGTGGTGAGGAGTTTTGTCTGTTTGGGGTACCCCGAGGGATTGTTTTGTGATGTTTGCATCTGCATGGTGTTTTCCGAGCTGTTCTGGTTGAGCCCTGTGAGCCGCACGGCCTCGACTGAGGGTCTGTAGTCCGTGGGGTGGCGAGCACCTGAGTTTTCTGTCACTGATTGAGTGCTGACCCCTGGAACAGGTGTCGTGTTGGACAGCCTGTCAAACTGCCATTTTCTGGTGTTACTAGCCGGTGAGCTAGGCTGCTTGAGTGTGCGCCGTGGAGGGCAGCGCCTCGCCGACAGAAGTGGGAGAAAATATATGGAGAAAAAGAGGGGAAAAAAGAGTAAAACTGCTGTTGCACGTTCGCGAAGCGAAGAAGCGACGGTTAAAGGGAAATTGAAAAGAAGACAGATTAGCGCCGTGGTCTGAGCAACCACTGGAGAACCAGGATGAGGCACTGTAGTTTTTTAGGGAAGAGCACATCTATTACTATTAATTTAGACATTTTATAAGTTTCTATGTACCGGCAGGAAAGCAGGGAGTGTAACAGTGTTATCAGACCGATTGGGAAAATTGTCTGGCACAATAAGTTCCGCGTGCAAAATTTGACTAATAATAACAATAATAATCCATTTCATTTAAAGGCCCCTGTTATGTTAAAATTTGGGCATATCTTACTCATAAGCATACACTCAAATTATACTCTAATTGTGTTCTGGTGATGCAGTCAATTCGGTTGTTAAACAAAGCACTGACAAACGACGGAGGTGCAAAACGGAGTTTTATTCTCCAAGTCTGCATGCAAATTCAGAGAGGTCATTACAGAATGCTGGATGGTTTAAAATGACCCAGACTCAGTAGGAAACAGTTGCCTTTAAACACCACATGAAAACATCAGGACCTTGGATAAGTTCTCTAGACGTCTACGCGTCAAAACTTAGCAGACTTGTCGGAGCCAGAACGATAACAAAACTGTGGCCTTCGAACACGCAGGAATCGAGACCAGAAGTCATGGACTCATGACACAGCACTTTAGCTCAAAATGCAATTTTTAACATAACAATCCCTACTTTTGTGTTTGCACCTCATTTTTCTTTGCATACATGAAAGCTTATCTAGATCACAGCAGTAGAGCACACGGTTCCCGCCCAAAGGGCACAGCCCACAACTGTGAGCTAAACAGGGAATAATGAAGCGCAGTCTACTCTATTAAATGTGACCCTCTAGTGGCCAAACACCCGTCCCCAGCTATGTTTCACGAGTTTGCAGCTCAGATTGGAATCAGTTGATTGGTTAAAATGATTAAAGTGATTAAATTTAGAGTTTGAATTTTGAATTTTAGTACAATTTAGATTGTCAGATTCTGAAAATAAGGGGAACGGCAAAAGACCCCTTATAGACTATCTACTCTAGACTAGGCCAAAAACCCAGTGGGAAAAAAGGCCACAGGACTATCTAAAGCAAAGAACATTCAATTCTCAGAAGCACCCGCAGGTGCACCCCCCAGTTGATGTCGGGGAACAAATCAGACCTCTGATCATGCAAGAAAGATGTTGTCATTGCTTTTAGCATCATGTGGCGTAAACATGGAATCACACTTGAAAATAAAAAAAACATAACCAAAACAATCAGGAATGGAGTAAACACTTTCAAAAACACTGGGTACCAGGAGCCTGAGGTCAGCCATGTCCACAGATCAAACCCCCATGGCTCCGCTGAGTCCCTGTGATGCTGCGTCTCCATTGTGACATCCCAAACCCCCTCTGAGGCTAAAGATGTACAGTTCAAAGGTTCAATCAAACGCCAGATTGTTGACCTCGTCGGCCAAATTTATAGTACCCCTCCGAAGAACTAAACCCCTAAGACTCCGCCCCACTGAGACGTGATTAACATGAGACCAGACCTCATGCTTGGAAACAGATAATAGGGATAATTAACATAATGATTTAACGTGATGAGTCAACAAATCATAAATACCCACATTGGAAGAAGTTTTGATAAACCTGAGGATTATCAGTAACACCCAAATTATTAACCTAAGTGAGAAGCTCAGAGATTAAAGATGACAAGTAAGGGACCCTCTCCCCATGAAGACACCACTCACTATCGTCTCGACGTCGAACTCCGCCCTTAGCATTCCTAGTGAGACCACAAACACTTTTCCAAAGAAACCGCCCACGAGGAGAACACGAACGAGAAAAACAACAGGAGCTTCGTAAAGTGTTGGACTTTATGAAGGACTTGCTGTAAACAAAGATGCAAAACTCTCTGATCCTGAAGCTGACCTGCAACATTTGAATTTCATATTATAAATCAAATCCCAGATTAATCAGGAATGGACACATCTCAAGCAGACCATGGCTGACACACATGTTCCTGGCACATGAGTATGAAACCAAAAACACAAGAAAATGATACCATAAAACATAAATGAATAAATAACATAAATGAATCAAAATCAAAATCCATTTTATATTCATATTTCATATTACATTGACCCTTACCGGACCCCCCACTCCCCTGTCGTGGAAGACTCAGAGGATCCAACTTCTTCTTGATCAGCAGTGTGGGATGAAGAATATGTGATGTAACAGTCTCTGGTTGGAAAAACATCAGTCTCTCTTTTTCCTCTTTTTTATTTTCTAGTACCTCCTTCCTGTCCAAGCTCAGGTGTGTGTGTGTGTGTGTGCATGTATGTGTACGTGTTTGTGTGCTCAGAGGTGCAAACAGGCTCCAGATGCCTGAGAGACCAAAGAGCCTGAGAATCCAGCGATCCAGAAGCTGGATCAGGAACCTTCTTGCAGTGGCTGCTGTGAATCCAGGTCGCCCGCTCTGCTATGTTAACAGCAGTGTGGGTCGTCAGCAGAACCTGGAAAAGACCGTTCCACTACTCCGTTCCTCTAGCGCCTCTGAAGCAGGTCTCGCACCAGGACCCACTCTCCTGGCTGAGTCCTGTGCAGGGGTCCACTGGCTGGTACAGGCTGGGCACCTTCACCTGTGAGTTAATCTGTGTCAATATAGAGTGCAACTCCTTGCAATACGACAGCACAGAATTCTCACACAATTCAGATGATGGAAGGAGACACTCATCTGGTGCGTCCACTCTGTCAAAGAGGATCTCGAACGGACTCAGCCCTCAATTCCGCTCGCATCCTCAAGTCCACAGCACGACAGGTAGCCTCCAGAGCCTTCAGCCAGGACACCCTGTTCCTGCACAACACTTTACCAACTTAAACGTCAAGATACCATTCTCAACAGCACCCACACTGGCAGGATGGTAGGCACAGTGTCTCCTGAGGCCAAACCCCAGAACCTCCCCTACCTGCCCCAGGGCTTCATTAACAAAATGAGTGCCGTTGTCACTGGAGATTTCAGATGGAATTCCCACCGTGGCAGGATCTCCTTCAGCCAAGCTTCTGCCACTGTGGAGCTGTCATCCTTAGAAAGGGGAAAACCTCAACCCACTTTAAAACATGTCAACACTGATGTCAACAATGAACAGACAAAACATTTTCCCCTCAGAGGGAGAGAGCTCAAGAAAATCAGCATAATGCACTCAACCGAGGAGGATGGCCTCCAAGAGAGCATCCACTTATCTGCACTCAGGACAGACTTTCTGTCCGACTCCAAAAATCTTCCACACTTCCAAAGCACCCCTAAAACCAAATCATGGCAGACTCCATACCTGCTCTCTGTGTCAATCGTGACGCTCCTCCCCTCGGGTCAGGGGTTGCAAACCTCATTAATCACAGCCACACAGTTTTGAGGTACGCCGTCCTCTGGACCTGGCATGAAAGTGGCTGGATTTAATACAGTCAAAATCAAAAAGAACTGTTTGGTACCGAAGCCACCTAGTAGCAGACAAATGTGACGTTTTCTGCTACACAGGATCATAGACACTGCATGCGGTACCAAAAGAGTCAGAACAGCATAACCTACCAGATCACGTGAGCATAGACAGGTTTCTCAGCCGCAGCCACAGCTCACAAACAATGTGGAGATCCACACTGGATCTAGATCCAGCTTACCAGAGAAGCTGGCCTAAGGCCTCAGCACCTTCATATTCCTGCAACAGAACAGATTTCATGAACCCCCCCTCTCACTCACTGTTTATGTGAAAGGGCACATGGGGTCCGGCAGGCCAATGGCAGGTGCAGTCTGAAGGGCCCGCTCCAGGCAGCAACTCAGCAACTGCTGGAAGGCCTCTTCTGCCTCAGGTGTCCAACCGACCTTATCGTGCGCAGACAACCCTCATCCATGGATGAGGGAGGTTAAAGGAGCCTCAAGCTCCACACAGCCTATGATAAACACCTGACAATAAGAACATCCCTAGAAAAGACATCACCTGTTTCTTTGTGAGAGGTCTTGGAACTCGCCGGACGACCTCCACCCGCTTTACAATCGCCGGTGATTCACAGTAACCTTGACACAGACGGGTGAATGTCCAAGGCTCACCCTTTAAGTTGAACACTGGAAAAACATTAGCCAAATCCACAACAGAGAACCATTTAGGTGAACTAGGAAGCCTGTCCGAAACGCCACTCTGTTGGCTGGACATTTTCACAACTCTTTTTGATAGGAAAAATCAGTGTTTGGATAGGAGAATCAGGGCATGGACAATCACACCTGCAGCGCGCAGAGATTTAAAACAGGTGTAACTCCCATCACTGCCTCCTCATTCAATATTGTTGAAATACTGTTGGATATTATCGCTGACACAGCCTAACATCAGATTATTTTGAGTGATCACAACCGGTTCGATATACTTGATCAAACCTACATCGCATGGACCAACGTCGTCGTCGTAACGTTCCGGAACGTTGGTATTTGGCCCAATTCAATCACGGTCAGCAGGCAGAAATCCATATCGCCCTCCAGGTGAACACAGCGCGACACGTGAGCACCTAGAATGAACGACACACGAAATGCATTTCTGTCTGCACTGTAAAAAACAGTAGGGTCTCCTGCTCTCACACAGTCAGTCAAAAGGAGCCCACGTTGTCGTCAAAGCACTTCGAGAGTCGGAGTCATCTGAAACATTCACACTCCTGCAGACAACACATAATGCACAACAATCACAAGCAGTAACCAATTTCCCTGACTCAGAGTCAGTGCCACTGGCACGCACTAAGAGGCGTAGACCAGTATAAATATCATGATTTCAGATTCTTCTTTCACTATGTTCCTTCTGATAAACATAAAATAGACAAAAACACAAAAGATTGGTTGTTGTTGGCAGAAGAATGGACAAACAATTGACCTTCATCCACATCCAGCTTGATTACCTTGTGGCAGAATTTACAAATTAATTAACTTTGGTATGGATGCAGTCCACTAGCAAGGAGACTGAGGAATCAGAGACAGGCAAAATTATTTGAGGCAAATATTATGACTGAATGACTAATTCTCGGATCATAAATTGAATTGGTGAAAAAGGTGTAGTACCTTTTTCCAGACACGCAATATCGACAGAAAACTTTTAGCAAGCAGTTCTTCATTGCAAAGAGCCAAGGACAGAGGAAAAAAAGTAATGCGATGTGTTATCAGTATTTGTAATTCTTGCGTATCAGTACGTGTGGTAATGATGTGTCACCTGGCCCCACCCCTTGTCCACGGCAGAGTCCAGATGGCGTCACTCCGTCAATCCGCTGCTGGCGCCTCCCACTTTTCCAGCACACTGCCGGACTGCTGAACAATGTCTCGCCACATTGAAACGGACGTCAGAGCCCTCATCTCTGCCCAGATCCACCACGGCCGTGTCGGCTGTCCGCTGTTGGGCTGAGAGACATTGTTATGCACAGCAAAATCAGTTCAGTTCCTCGCCAAACGTGAGCGCGCTCAGGCGCAGCAGCAGTAGTCTCTGGAGCACGCAGGAGGCTGACTCTCCCCCACGCGTCTTCAGCGCAGCGCCTCAGAAACAGTTAACTCACAGAACTCCCCGGGTGAAGCAGATGTGCAGGTGTCATGTTGTATCTGCTGTGTACATGCGAGTGGAGGGTTAAACCAGATTAGGGTAAGAAAGGGAGAAAAAATGAAAGAAGAAGGCCAGTCAAATTCCGCACGCGGAACTTACTGCGCCAGGCAGTTTTCGCAAGCGGTCTGATAACTGTTACACTCCCGGCTTTCCTGCCAGTACATAGAAACTTCTAAAATTTCTGAACCAACAGATTTGCCTCTTTCCCAAAACACTACAGTGCCTCATCCTGGTTCCCCAGTGCTTTCTCAGACCGCGGCGCTAATCCGTCTTCTTTTTAATTTCCCTTTAACTGCCGCTTCTTCGCTTCGCGCACGCGCAACGTCTCCCCAGATCATCAAGAACGCACATCGTCAGAAAGCCCTTCGCTGAAATCAATAATCTTTAACTCATGTTTGTACACTAAACTGCCAAACCTCATAACATCAAACAGGTAATCACCTGAAGCCATAGCCTATTGCTTTAACCAGCATCATACTTTAAATCAGGAATTATTCCTCAAACAGCCTGCCCCCATGAGCCCAGTGCCTCCGTCCGTTCCAAACACAACTAAAACTTAACCCACAAACTTAAGTCCGCAACTGCTCGCTACTTGTGGTTCCGAGATCTCGTTATCCGCTCACACTAGATCCGATCGTCATCGAATCGCGGCAACTGCTTATGTTCCATCTCTTTGTCTATAGATATTATACAGTTTGACTCTTCTTTTTAATTGCTCCACTTCTCCATACATATTCTCCCACTTCTGTCGGCGAGGTACTGCCCCCACGGCGCACACTCAAGCAGCCTAGCTCACCAGCTAGTAACACCAGAAAACGGCAGTTTGACAGGCCATCCCTGTCCCCGTCCAGTCGCTGTGGCTGTCCATCACGAGACCGGATTCCTCAAAACCTACAGAATTTGCGGCCAAAAAGAGCTAATCTCTCACCGATCAGGACCGCAGCCAGTGGAACCAGCACAGAAAAACAAGTAAAAGCCAAAGGGACGCCACTGTTATGTTAAAATTTGGGCATATCTTACTCATAAGCATACACACAAATTATACTCTAATTGCGTTCTGGTGATGCAGTCAATTCGGTTGTTAAACAAAGCACTGACAAACGACGGAGGTGCAAAACGGAGTTTTATTCTCCGAGTCTGCATGCAAATTCCGAGAGGTCATTACAGAATGCTGGATGGTTCAGAATGACCCAGGCTCAGTAGGAAACAGTTGCCTTTAAACATCATATGAAAACATCAGGACCTTGGATAAGTTCTCTAGACGTCTACGCATCAAAACTAAGCAGACTTGTCGGAGCCAGAACGATAACAATACTGTGGCCTTCGAACACGCGGGAATCGAGACCAGAAGTCATGGACTCATGACACAGCACTTTAGCTCAAAATGCAATTTTTAACATAACAGCGCCTTTCTGTCACTCAAGGTCACCATGCAGTGTTTTTAAACACAGTTAAAAACAAACAATAAATATATAAAACACAGGCCTAAATGAGACGGGTTAAAATTTGAAAGAGGAGTGGTTAGGACAGTGAAAAAGCCGATTTAAACAGATGAGTTTTGAGTGAGGACTTGAAAAGAGGGAGTGAGTCCACATTTCTGATTCCTGATGGAAGTGAGTTCCAGAGTCGAGGACCAGAACAGCTGAAGGCCCTGCTCCCCATGGTGGTGAGGCGGGCAGACTGGCCTTCTTCTTTCATTTCTTCTCCCTTTCTTACCCCAATCTCTCTTCATCCTTCACTTGCGTGTACACAGCAGATACAACATGACAACTGCACATCTGCTTCACCCTGAGACGTTCCAGGAGTTAACTGTTTCGGAGGCGCTGCGCGGAAGACGCGCGGGGGAGAGTCAGCCTCTTGTGAACTCCAGAGACTGACTGCAGCTGCAGCTGCACCTGAGCGTGCTCATGTTTGATGAGGATGAACTGATTTTCAAATTCAATTCAAATTCAAATATACTTTATTAATCCCCCAAGGGGGAAATTCAGGTTTCAGTACACCAGTCTGGTGTACTAGAGGAGCTGCCGGCGTCCAGTGTTCCTTTTCATGCCCGGTCCTGTGGTCTGAGTGCTAACTCCAGTTAACAGCCGTTCAAAACAGTTAACAGCCGTTAAAACCAGTATATCTCCATAATGATGACAAGTGAGATATCTCCAGGTCAGAGGAGGAAACACCGATGAACCAAACCGTCTCCTCTGGGAACACTGAGCTCCTTCAGACCGGTGAGCGATGGAGCCAACCGTCCCAGAGCCCCGGTTCATCACGCGGACCGGACCAGGCTGTTGTCGTCTCCCCCGGCAGTGCTGGGCCCCACCAAGTCTCCAGACGGCCCCTGCCAGGGCAGCCTACCCATCCGGCGTGCGGACTGCTGGACAGAGGCAGCAACTGTTTGCTGGTCACGGCCACACCACCGCTGCCGTGTCGGGGGCTCCCGTCCTGGCTCAGCAACGCTGCAGCCCGGATCCAGTGGCGGTGGTTGCCGTGGGTAGCAGTTCAGAACTACTTAGCTTTCCCGAACCAACCTCCAGCGACACCATCCATGTCCACGGCAGCAAGTCTCCACCAGCCGCAAGAGGACCGATCCGCCCCCCGCAGACAGTATGTCGACATCCGACCACAAATCACCACAAACCGGGCACAAACTGGAGTGTCCAGCTTCCAGCGTCGCAGGGATAAGTCCCCGGAGCAGCAGCGAGTAGCCTCCAGGCGTCGTCCGGGCAACGATTAATCCGAGATTTTGCTGTGCCATGTGCAATGTCTCTCTGCAACAGCCCAACAGCAACAGTGGACGGTCGACACGGCTGGATCGGGGCAGAGACGAGGGCTCTGACATCCGTCTTCAATGTAGTGAGACATTGTTCAGCAGTGTTCAGCAGTCCAGAACTGTGCTGGAAAAGTGGGAGGCGCCGGCAGCGGATTGAAGGAGTGATGCCATCTGGACTCTGCCATGGTCGAGGGGTGGGGCCAGGTGACAGGTCATTACCACACGTACTGATACCACACGTACTGATAAGAATTACAAATACTGATAACACACACATTTTTTCCTCTGTCCTTGGCTCTTGCAATGAAGAACTGCTTGCTAAAGTTTTCTGTCGACACTGCGTGTCTGGAAAGAGGTACTACACCTTTTGATATCAATTTATGATCCAAGACTTAGTCATTCAGTTATAATATTTGCCTCAAATAATTTTGCCTGTCTCTGATTCCTCAGTCTCCTTGCTAGTGGACTGCATCCATATCAAAGTTAAGTATTTAACTTAATTTGTAAATTCCGCCTTAAGGTAATTAAGCTGGATGTGGATGAAGGTCAATTTTTTGTCCATTCCTCTGCCAACAACAACCAATCTTTTGTGTTTTTGTGTATTTTATGTTTACCAAATGGTGAAAGAAGTGAAAGAAGAAACTGAAATCACAATATTTATACTGCTCTACGCATCGTAGTGCATGCCAGTGGCACTGACTCTGAGTCAGGGAAATTGGTTAGTGCTTGTGATTGCTGTGCATTATGTGTTGTCTGCAGGAGTGTGAATGTTTCAGATGACTCCGACTCTCGAAGTGCTTTGACGACAACGTGGGCTCCTTTTGACTGACTGTGTGAGAGCAGGAGACCCTACTGTTTTTTACAGTGCAGACAGAGATGCTTATCGTGTGTCGTTTATTCTAGGTGCTCACGTGTTGCGCTGTGTTCACCTGGAGGGCGATATGGATTTCTGCCTGCTGACCGAGACTTAATTGGGCCTATTACCAGCATTCCAGAACGTTACGATGACGACGTTATGAGTGAAAGGTCCACGCGATGTAGGTTTGATCAAGAATGTTGAACTGGTTGTGATCATTCAAAAATCTGATTTTAGGCTGTGTCAGCAATAATATCCAACAGTATTTCAACAATATTGACAGAGGAGGCAGTGATGGGAGTTACACCTGTTTTTAAATACTGTGCTGCAGGTGTGATTGTCCATGACCTGATTCTCCTATCCAAACACCAATTTTTCTATCAAAAAGAGTTGTGAAAATGTCCAGCCAACAGAGTGGCGTTTTGTACAGGCACATGCACCATCGGTTCCAAATCCATACACTATGATGTCACAGATTCCTAGTTCAGCTAATGCTTTTTTCAGTGTTCAACTTCAAGGGTGAGCTTTGGACATTCACTCGACTGTGTCAAGGTTACTGTGAATCACCGACATTCTACAACGCTGCTCTGAGACGCAGCCTTAAACCTTTGACCCTGTCCCTTGGGACATACCTGCTGCAGGACACAGATGATGTGTTGCTGGCTTGTCCCACACAGCAGCAGTGTGAGACCGACACAGTTGCTCTTCTCCAGCACCTGGTGGAGGAGAGCCATAAAGCCAGCCTGTCTAAGTTGCAGTTAGTTAAACAGCAGGTAAAATTTCTGGGACACTATTTCAGCTGATGGCAGATTGTTGTCACCGATGCGGCTGGTGGCCATCCAGCAAGTTCCCAGACCTCTCACAAAGAAACAAGTGAGGTCTTTTCTAGGCATGTGTTCTTACTATCGGATATTTATTCTAGGCTATGCTGAGCTTGAGGCTCCTTTGACCTCCCTCATCCATGGACGAGGGTTGTCTGCGCACGATAAGGTCAGTTGGACACCTGAGGCAGAAGAGGTCTTCCAGCAGCTGAAGCAGGTCCTGCAGACTGCACCTGCCCTGGGCCTGCCGGACCTCATGAGCCCTTTCACGCAAACAATGAGTGAGAGGGAGGGGTTCGTGACATTTGTCTGCTGCTAGGTGGCTTCGGTACCAAACAGTTCTTTTTAATTTTAACTGTATTAAATCCAGCCACTCTCCTGCCAGGTCCAGAGGACGGCGTACCTCTGGACTGTGTGGCTCTGATTTATGAGTTTTGCAACCCCTGACCCGAGGGGAGGAGCGTCACGATTGACACAGAGAGCAGGTATGGAGTCTGCCATGATTTTGGGGCGATTTGGAAGGGTGGAAGATTTTTGAAGTTGGACAAAAAGTCTGTCCTGTGTGCAGATAAGTGGATGCTCTCTTGGAGGCCATCCTCCCCGTTTGAGTACATTATGCTGATTTTATTGAGATCTCTCCCTTTGAGGGGAAGATGTATTGTCTGTTCATTGTTGACATCAGTGTTGACCAATCAGGCTTATTGGTCCACGTTCACAGAGTCCCACACGGTCAAACACCCCACAAGGTTAGCCTGTTTATGAACTCAGCACGTAACTACAACCAGCACATGGTTGCTCCTCCAAGGCTAGACTGCTGCCATGGCCGAGCAACTTCCTGCACCTATCTCACCATGGTTACAAGCTTTCCACATATACGTGAAAAGATCCCTTATAATATCTTAATATTTTAATAACAGCCTCACATAGTGCCTCCAAGGTCTCTTACTGGCCTTTAGAGTTGGTCTTGAACAATTCAAGTTGTTTTTGAACAATTTCCATCTAGCTTCCTCTTCTACAGAATTTGTTAACTAACTAAAACCCTAAATTCATACTCTTACTCAATTGGTTTTTAATACCTTAAAGCCTCCCACTCTCTTTTCCTCCCTTTTTTAAAGGGGAACAATTCATGTTTACATTCAGATGATGCACACAGTGCTGGTTGCTATTGTTTACATTCCAAAATGGAACAGATAACGCTCACTCTGCATTCAGACACACTGAAAATGATCATTTATGTCACAGTTAGAAAATAGGTCTTAATAGTTCTTCAACATAATAGCCAAGATGATCCCAAAAGCCCATGGATCACTCGACAAACAACAGTGTTGAGTTGTCATCAAATCAAGTTTAATTCTAAGTTATTAAAAGGTTAAAGGAATCAGAGAGCGTTCACTGTTCAAACCACCAACAGGAAACCACCAACAGCCTTAACTTGTCCATACATTTGCATACCGCTTTCTGGTCAATACATTTACCCATAGAAGCTGAGCATCTCTGGGACTACATGGACCATTTTATACATTGCTGCAAAACTCAACGGGCATTGGCTTAAATACCAATGTTATCCCGTCCCCTGGACTCTCAGCGTCTCTGGGAGTGAATGGAGCTGTGGATTGGCCTAGGCTGGCCTGGATGCTGATCAGTCCGCATGGTGGTTGGAGGAAAAGCTGAAGGCAGTTTTGACTGACAGGTTTTACGAGATATAAATACTGTCACGTCTTATGCACAATTTCAGTCCATCGTGGATTTTGCATGCGAAGTCGAAGGACAAGCAGCAACCATTTGTTGGCATTTCTACAGCGAAATACTTCATTTCTGTCACAGTCTGCCCTGCCAGCTCATACTGTGGTGGGTGAGTTCTCACCTCTCTGCCTCACCTCCTCATCAGCTCCAGCCTTCCACACCTGCCTTGCCTCAGCTGCAGCTCATCTCCGCTCGTCAGCCAGCCAGCATTTAGCTGCACTGTTCCCTCAGTCAATGCCAGATTGTTTCTCTGTTCTCATGCAAGACTTTCCAGCATTTTCCTGCCTGACCACCCGTTGCCAACCCAGCCTGCTTCTGACCCGTCCCTGCTTGGATTATCCCCCTGTACCGACCTGCCTGCTTCTGCTCTTGGTGTTCCACCTTCTGTTCCCTGACAACTTGACCAGCTTTCAGTCCCGACCAGCCTCGATCATCAGCTTCCCGGTAACCAAACCTGTTTCTGTCCCAGGCCACGTCTCCTGCCTCTGCATCCCTGGTGTCTGCCTGCCTGTTCCCTGGCCATTGCTGGTTCCGACCTGCAATGGCTTCCACCTCGTTTGACAGTACCCCTCATCTGGTTTCCACCTGCTGACTGTTTGTTAAATAAAGGTCATTACTGACTTTTAAGACTGTGTTGGTTGTGCTGCTATTGGGTCCTTTTCACACCCGTTACAATTTCTTACACTGTAAATAAATCACAGTCACTGTAGGGAAGGGAAGGGCAGAATTTAGATATAGACACATTTTTATGATGTACTCTGACTATGAGCTTCTGTCTGAAAGACCAGAAATCTCCACTGCTACTGATGATGTGTTGTTGAAATGAAATAAAATGAAAAACTACAACTACAATTTGCAGCCACCTTGCGGCGCATTCTAGAATATAATGGTAATCCAATTAAGTTTTATGCTTCACTTCAATACATATATGACCCTGTTTATCATTAGCATTTTACCAATTTAGGAGCATTTTCCATTCTCCTGTCTTAACTTAATTCATCATCTTGCTCTCCTAACTGGTTGGCATATTTCCACTGTTAAGTACCAGTCGCTGAGACCTTCTGTTAAATTCTGATAAGTACAGAGATATATCAGTTGAGAGTTTTTTTAATTTATGCTCTTCAATTATCATTATTATTATGATTAATCCTCTTTATTTGTGAGGTTATTTTAAAACCTTAATCACAATTTAACACACCACTCTGGAACTCTGCATTTTCTGACTGTCCTCGAACGCCTCCTCCTCCAAATGCACAATGGCGAGAATCTCATTCCGGTCCGTGACTTCAAAGGTAAGTAGATGTTAATTTAGTCTGTCACAAATAACACGGTTTTATAACTCTGCAACAGCTTTGGTAGTTTACTCTGGTGGTAGGACCCATTTCTAACTAAAACCAGTTTAAAACAAAGCCAGAGCCCATAAATGTCATGTTCTTTGAAGTTGTGGAAATAATCGATGTTAGCAAGCTAAACATGTCGATGCTAACGCGTCAGCAGGACTGCGGTAGTTTAATGGTGTCCAGGCTACAGTTAATATTTATACATTTGAATGCTGTGTACATGTTGTTTATAACAATACATTTATGCTGCCTTGAATTAAATCGATAGAGTCCGTCCTTCCTCCCCCGTCTATCATCGTCATCCACCTACAGTGACGTCAGGTTACCGGTAAGATACAGAGGAGCTGCTAGAAACTAAAATGAACTAA
>JAGFBZ010000602.1:0-107500 GCA_018398805.1 Hirundichthys speculiger
TAGAAATGGGAAATATTTTTACATTAAATAGGAGAAAGAAGTTTCAAAGTGCTTATTTTTAGGCTTAGAAATGGCTTTGGTACCTGAGATAATAAGCATGATAATTATCTTTTATCAACTGCGCTTGGAAAATTAGAAAACAGAGTCCCATACTGAGCCTGGCATAAAGTTAAGAGGCTTGAAAAGCAAGAGAAATACAGGGAAATATATCGGTATTTTATTTATTAATATGGTTAACTGTGCTTCAAAGATGATGGATGACGGGCCTCTTCTGAGCCAGAGAGTCAGAATCTTGGCAGGATGGGTAATGTTATGGCGAGCAAGGTGCATTGATTAAGCTCTGCCGAACAATTTGACGACGTCCAAGTTGGCCATGCAGGCAAGAAAAACAATCTTAAGGCTTTATCATGTTAAATGGAAAAAAAAAAAAAAAACAGTATAAAACATTGATTCTAACGGAGGACTACATCAGCAGTCCGTGGGCACAGTGAGTTTCCAAACTGGTCAAGACACAAGAATCACACGCCAGCATTTCTGAAGCGCCGTGTCCTTGTTGAAAAGGGTCCCAATGCATTTAAATTTATAAAACATTAAGTTGTAGCCAAAGCTGTTCAACAACAAAATAGGATTCCAGCTCACAGTTGGAAGAAAATCTTCTTCTGAGGCTGCATGTGTGGAGAGAAAGTCAAGCTGATTTTTAACCTGCTGCACCCCAGATGCCATCTATATTCTCTGTTTAAAAAAAAAAAAAAAAAGTTTTTTTAATGTGATTTTTCTGCCTATGCATGTAAATTAAAGCCCACGTGCCTGGTGCAAATGATTCCCAGAGCTCTCTGGCTCAGACTACACATCTTTCCGTCTGTCAGTTACAACTTTGTGAGCTCCATCGACGTTTCGGCCCCCTTCCCCTCCTTTTCCTCTTCCATTTAAAACCCTTTCCCCATTTTCTTTCTTTGTGGCACAAAAGGGTGAATAGCCAGCGGCCTGAGCGGTGGAAAAGGCCTTAATGTTCACAGGAAGCCAATGATGCCTAAGCCACAGCCAATGTGCCATGAGCCAATAGCGGCGCTGCACTAGACCAGACAGGGCAAAATTGCGATTGGGCTCAACGTGAGCAGACTTGTGAGCAGCGGCCTGTTTAATGGCCGGACTTGGCTGCAGTGTCCAGAGTCAGTTGGGACCGTGCGGCGATTCCCTCTGGTTATTAATATTGCAGGAGTCCGTGTGCTGGATAACAGCGCAGCTGAATTTTCAGAAAGACAATCAGCTGTCATGATGGCAGATACTGATAGCTGCTCTGAACTGGAAAACTTGAATATCAATGCTTGAATTTATTTACACAAACGGAGGACTGACATTAGTGTGTGTTCATAATCTGGACAGAATAAAAAAAAAATCCTGTGCGTTTTGTTTGGTTTAGGGCTGGGCAACAATTAAAATTTTAAATCGCGATTAATTGCATGATTTCCCCGATTAATCACGATTAATTGCATTGTATACGCAAAATCAAATAATGAATTCAAAAGTAGTGTAAAGGTCACTTTTGTCATAAAGTGTCAAAATTAACATTTGTTCTTCAAACACTTCAACATCAGCACTTGTCAGTAACACATATTTAGTGTAAATCTCAAAAAATGTAAAATAAAATCAAGCTTATTGCCACTGCCAGGGCATTAATGTCATCCTGTTTTTATAGAAAAAAAAAAAAAGTCTACAAACAAAATCCAACAAAATGATTGTGGCTCAGCACAACCAGAACATTAAAATATATATTTTCTGAGGTAAAAGCAGAAACTTTTAACGGGGAGTTCAACTTGCCAGTTGTTACAAATAACCTTGTTTCTGTCAAATCCTCTGTCTGGGAGAACTTTAAAAAATGAAAAGGTCCATGTTAAAGTTCAGTAACTTTACCAATCCGTGTATTATTCAGTCTTTCCATTTTCAATTGTCAGTCAAAAATACAAAAAAACAAGACATCTTATTACGTTTTTCGTCTTTTACTCTAACACAAAAGAAAAAAAAATGCCTGGGTTTTTTATATTTTAATTTTAGACTTGGATCAAAAGTACAAAATGAAAAAACCGGCCACAAGACTGAATTGATTTTATAATCAATGACTGGACTTTCTGTTGTCATTACACATCTGTGCCACTAGATGGAGTTACACTGAAGTAACCAATAAGAGAACAGCACTACAGTGAACACATGGAGGAGATCTGATGTAACATGGAGGAATGACGCTAAAGTTTTGTTGCAGTCCAGAATTTTTTTTTTCAGACAGAATTGTTAATATTGCTACCTGAGCTGCTACCTAAACTGTAAAGTTCACGGATTTTTACCGTTCTCCATGTCTGTTTTAGCTTTTCTGCATGTTTACCTGCTAATTCTCTTCCGGTTCCGCAGCAGCCAGTAACAGACTTTTCAAAACAAAAGCATGTGAGCAACATGCGTTAACACACAATAAAATAAATGTCGGCGTTAATAAATTAATGAGTTAATGCGATAATAATGCGGTAACTTGCCCAGCCCTAGTTTGGTTACTGGTTTGTGGAACACTTGCAGGGCAGCACCTACTTACAGTTCATTAAACTGTCTGCAGAAAACTGACGAGGATCATTGTGTTAGAAAACAGAAAGACGGGCTCAAGTGTTGGAGATGAATGTTATACGAGAAGTTGTACATGCTTTTATTGATCGTACCCAGTCAACGGGGCGAGATGATGAGAAAAAAACAATTTCAGGGGTGACCTGATCCGTCCACAACTGCGTGTTATTTTTGTTATATCAGACTAATTGCCTAGCTTGTCTGAAAGGATCACCTTCGTCCTGCTTTATCTCTCCGACTCCTCTGACTTTCTCTCATGAAAACCTAAATTCCCTTCTTCCTCTTTGTCAACAGAATGGGCTCTGTTTCATCTGCCGGGACGCGTCCTCACTTTGAGAAGAAACAAACATGAAAAAGACAATTTGTCGTCTTTATTTCAGTCCGGCTGACATGCATTTTATACGTTTTACTCATGAGAGCATCCGTGTTCACACTCCAGACACTCACTATGTGCACAGTTTAGATTAAACAATCCAACTGGACCGAGCATGAGAATGAGCTATTAGGCTTTTATTATAAACACATTTATTTAGCAATGCGACACATCTTCTCAGTATTAGGCTCTCAGCCAATCACGTGAGTCACTGAGATTAATAGTGTGGATTTGAAGTCTTGGAACAATCCGACAACCCGAGGTTCCGACACGACCCGAATCGGGTCTCAGGTCCATTCACAAGACGTGACTCCAGGTTCGTGTTGGAATCAGAACAGTTAGTCTCGAAATAATTATTCATTAATGAATTAATGATTATTCATTAGTGTGTTTGTTATAAAACAATTGTGTATCCGTAGCGTGTTTTTACCGGTTCGCCTGGCAGCTGTAAAACAGCGCATCGTGTTCATGACACGTCCTGACCGGTGTAGGCTATTAGTGTTAGCAGTAGCTACCAATAGCATATGTATCCACAAAGAAAATAATGACGTGGATTTATTGTTGTTTACATCTCGTAGCCTATGTAGCAACTGAACCGGGTAGAAGAAGACAATTTAGGTAAGAAAATCAAGTTTTATTCAACGTTAGACAACTTTTAACATGAGGAACCATGGGCTGTTTTGTCTAGGTTCTATTAGGGTATCTCGGTTCGGTTCGTGGTCGGAAACTTAAGACTCGGGTCGGCTCGGTTCTGTGTCCAAATATTGTGGGTCCATTTGGGTTCGGACCCCCAGACTTATGATAATAGTTGGGTCGAGTTGGTTTCGGGCCGAATTTTCACAGATCCATTCGGGTTCGGGTCCATGAAAGTGGACCCGTAAAGACCTCTAGTGTGGACTTTTTAAAAAAAAATACCACACATGGACCTTGTGGAAATAAGGAAACAGAAGAATTTAAGCTACAATCAAACACAAAGAGAATTAAAACATGAAATGATCATTTTGCATATTGGTGAAATTAGACAGATAGTGTTTTTAATGGTTGCAGAAGTACCTCCTCAAACTAATATTAATTAATTTCCTTGTTTTCTTTATCTGTTTCATCTGTTTCCAGGATTACAAGATGTTGCTATTACATGAAATAAAACCTGAAAGCTCCTCTAAGAAGTTATGTTGTTCATTTTATTTCAGAAATGCATATTGGATTCAGCTCTACAAAACTCTAAAGACTGTCATGGTCCAAATGCTTCTGCGTCTAACTGTAAGCTGTTTTCTCTGTATGACATCCTTTTATAAGGTGTCCTGAGTTTTTTGGAATTGGGTTATATGTCTTTGTTGAAGTGGAGGCCGTTCATCATCAGTCATTAGGGTCAGTGTTGTCAACTTAGCGACCTTGTCGCTCTATTTAGCGAGTATTCAGTCCCCTCTTGTGACCTCTAGCGACAAACCTTTTTCTGGTGTTATTGGAGACTTTTGACATGAAAGCACATTTCATTACTCTTCTTAATGAGCAGCAGGTGCTGCCGTGGGCCCCTCCCCCGACCAAAAAGTGCTCACGAGCAGCGGACAGTCTCTCAGCCGCAGTCATAGAGAGATGTTCACCGCTGTGTCTTGACTACATATCACGCGTGCACGAAGCCGATGCTAGCCTGATCCCCGGAACGGGGTGTAAATGTATAATTTTCTCTGTCGAAAATAAATCACAGCATTTGACTTGCACAGCATCAGTCACTTACTCACTCCGTCTACTGTTTGTTCCAGAAGCTGAACATCTAATTGGCCGGCTCATCGTGTCCCAGTCTCAACTGTACGCTCAAAAATACAGAAAGGAGTCGGAACCAAACCCTGAATGGTACTGGAGCTGATTCACGTTGTTAAATTTAAAAAAAGAAAAAAAAAAAAACAGTCATTGCCTCAAAAGGCGAACCTTAACTGTTCCACCCAAGACAAGCTGTTAAAAAAGAAACACATATATTAGGGCTGGGCAAATTAACGCGTTATTATCGGGTTAACGCATGAATTTATTAATGCCGACGTTTATTTTATCGCGTGTTAACGCATGTTGCTCACATGCTTTTGTTTTGAAAAGTAACAGACTTTTCAAACTGGAAGATAATTGGCTGGTAAACATGCGGCAAAGCTGAAACAGACATGGAGAACGGTAAAAATCAGTGTACTTTACAGTTCAGGCAGCAACTCAGGCAGCAATATTAACAATTCTGTCTGGAAAAAAAAAACTTTCAAACCCCTTTGTTCAAGACGATCGCGTCATTCCTCCATTTATCATCAGATCTGCTCCATGTGTTCACTGTCCTGTTATTCTCTTACTGGTTACTTCAGTGCGGCTCCATCTAGTGGCACAGATGTGTAATTACAACAGAGAGTCTATTTCTTGATTATAAAACAAAGCCATTTCTGGGTCACGTAAACCAGACAATAAAATATTAAAAACAAATTCAGTCCTGTGGCCTGTTTGCTAAAATTGAAATATATAAAAACATGCATTTCTTTTGTGTTAGATTATAAAATGGAAAAAAAAGTCACTTTTAAATTTTTTAAATTTTTGATTGACAATTGAAAATAGAAAAAACAAATGATTTACAGATAATTACGGACTGATAAAGTTACTGAACTTTTACATGGACATTTTCATTTAAAGTTCTCCCAGATGGAGGATTCAACAGAAACAACGTTATTTGTAACAACTGCCAAGTTGAACTCCCTGTTAAAAGTTTCTGCTGTTACCTCAGAAATTACCTGTTTTAATGTTCTGATTGTGGCCTCTAGATTGTTAGGATTTTGTTGATAGACTTTTTTTCATAAAAAAACAGGATGACATTAATGCCCTGGCAGTGGCTACAAGCTTTATTTTATTTGACATTTTTTAAGATGAGATTTACACTAAATACGTGTTACTGACAAGTACTGATGTTAAAAGTGTTTGAACAACAAATGTTATGACACTTTAGTTCATATGGCAGCAGAACATTTAAATAAAAGTGACCTTTACACTACTTTTGAATTAATTATTAGATTTTCTGTATACAATGCGATTAATCAGAGAAATCATGCGATTAATCGCAATTAAAAATTTTAATCGTTGCCCAGCCCTAATATATATACAATTTTATCTCATTTGTAGCTCTAAAACATATTCAAAGTGCTTTTTTTAAATTAATGCTTATCATTATTCCTCTCTCCTACAGCCCCCATGACAATTGCATGCACATTACCAATTATGCAAATTAGATGATGACATCATCCAGCAGCTTCCGGGACAGGCGGTGGCTACTTTTCTTACTGAGGAGTTGGCAACACTGATTAGGGTAACTGACTAGGTAATAATTGCTGAAATTTGACACCAACTTGTTTTGCTGATGAGATAAAGAAGAGGCTACTGAAAAAGTTTTACCCAAGGCCAAAGAAAGAGGTAAAAAGTGAAGTCATAGCAAAAGAATTGGTTGACTTAACTTTAAGTTGGAGAATAATCGGCTGCACTGAATTTTTCTGCTGGCTTCCCTGTAGGCACCCCGTAGTGGCAATAAATAATAATGAAGCACATTTGTAAAAATAAAATAAAATAAAAACATCCAAATGTGGATTTGTAGGGGAATCCTGTAGACCGATGGGTACGGCACTGTCTCAAAACCACTTATGGTGCTCTCACAGCACAGTACTTTTTTAAAATTAAAAGGAACATTTCAATGAAACTCTTATTTATTTTGTTCTGATAAATTACAACTGCAGTGTCTCTCGGTGTACCCAAGAGCCGAGGAACCAGTCTCCCAGTGTGGAAGTAAGAAAAGCAGCAGTACCTCGACTGACCACGAGGGGGAGGCTCCAAAAGCAGAAATAATATTTACAGCCTGGTTTAAAAAAAAAAAAAAAAAAGATTTTTGGCCTCCATAGCTAGTTTTCACATCCATGACAAGTGTACAGGAGGTGAATGTTTAAGCAACAAATGTATGTGTTATTTGGATGTAGGTTTTTTGATTGACAGTGGGCATCGCTAATAGCTTGCAGTCATCACTTTAGCTCCTTAGCACTGTATTGGTCTGACCTCTGAGTTGTGAATAAAGACCCAACAGAGTGTAATTATTTTTTATTTGAAAGATAACATAGCCTTTTGTGCTGTTAACTGTACTAAGAGACCATTTTTTCTGTGCTGAGACACCTGCTGGTCAGACACCAGCTAGACTTCCTCTATCTCAACTACTTCTACGTCTTCCAGCAGCTTGGTCCTCTGGTCCAAGTCAACAACCAGACCATTAACCATTGACATCGGAAACGAGCGCTGCCAGTGCCCGGACCCACACAGTCACTCAGCTCGTGACTCGTGGGCTCACGCTGGTGGGCTTGCCCGACCCACAGGCCGCTGTAACCGGTTTAGCCTCGGCGGCGGCAGGTGTAGCGTTTGATCTTTGAGCTTCAACTTGAAGAAGAGGGATATTACGGAACCGGTGAGGCCACTTAAGAAAAGTTGGCCCTGTAGAAGTATGCAGAAATAAATAAACCCTGTTACGCTGTAATTCTAAGAGACAGTCTGCCCCCTGATGTTACAGCTCACCACAGTGAGGTAGCGTCTCCTAGCGTGATGAGTCACTTCACCAGGTTACGCTCATTTCTGAAGACCGTGGAGGCCAATGAGGTGACCGAAAATCCATTTGCAGTTAAAATTTCATAAACAGGGCAGAATGTCCCTTATTGTGGAGAAAATGTGGAGAGAGAGAAATCATAACAGCTGGTAAGAGATGTCATAATGGCCCTACATCTACTGATGAACACCTGCCATCCATGTGGCACAAAAGAGGCAAATGGGAGCCAAAAGATCATGGGAGAGTGGTACCAGGATGAACTGGGAGCTATTGTTCCTGCTTGACCTGGCTGCAAACTCGTCATGAAAGGAGACTAGAAATCAAATTTCCTCTGCAGCTGAATCTTCCAACAGCCTGTGTTTCTGTTTCTTTGAATAGCTTCAATATTCACCACAGAGCCTGTGAGCTGCACTGAAGCAGGCTGTGAAGTCCTCTGTTCTCCTGGAAACTACTATTTTTTTTTCTTTTTGATAGCTAAATATCTACTGAGCAGGCAGATAACGGTAAACATAAAAGACTCCCACACAAGCTCTTCACTTGAGCGTTTGAAAGTACAGATTTGTTCAGCAGCAATTTGGCCCAAGACCTTTATTAACCAGTGTGGGTGTCTGTTGTATTTACAAAGACAACACAACCTGGCTTTCTTCTTGCAGGCTTAACCTCTGTTTTTGCTTTCAAACAAAAGGACAAAGAGGATAAATCCATGCATCCACCTATCAATCTACGTTCTGCACCTGATTGATCCTGTTCAGGGTCGCAGGGGAGCTGGAGCCCATCCCTGCCGCCATTAAGCAAGGGGTAGTAGGATAAACCCTCTTTGTAAAAAAAAAAAAAGAAACATCAGCAGAACTATACTGGTACCACAAAAGCGACTGCTTCCCCTTTTGTAATTCTCTCCGTATATTCAGGATGTAAAGATAGTGAATAAACACATGGAGGAGAGAGCTGCGTTCTGCCTTTGAAGAGAAAAGAGAAGGATCTGGTGTTTGAAATGTGCCGAAGTGAAACTCAAAGGCTCCCGAAGTGGATTTAATTAAGGAAAGGTAGAAGCGGTGCAGCTGCAAGTCAGTTTTAAGATGGAAAAGCATGATGTTGGCGGACTGATCTGGAGCATCAGCTGCAGCAGGAGCTTCTGCGCGGTAGAAAGAGTCTCATTTCCCTGACATTTTCGAAAACACTCGCTGTGCCAGTTTAATGGTGAAGGTTGATGGGTTTGTATAAAACTGGAGACACAGGGCCCGATCTTCCATCAGATCTCCTAAAGCCGCTATTTAGGGATAGCAGGTAGCGGGAGGGGCGTTCCCCCGCAAAGAATGCAGTCTTCCACCTTGCTAAACACGCTACCACCTGCATTACCCGCTATATTATGCATAGGAGTGGTTAGGGCGTTCCACCTGTTAAACCAATCAGTGGGTCAGTAGCCATTGCCTTTAAGAGCAGGTTGCGCTACCCGCAAATTGCTATCCGCAAACCGCTATGGAGCGTCTATTCATCTAGATCGGAGCTAGCTCTCGTGCGCAGCTCATCTGGGACTCTGTTGTAGAGCTTCCTCCTCTTCCTTCCTCCCCCTCCTCTGCACTGATATACATCCATATAAATATTTTTACACAGATAATTCCTATCGGCTACCTGAAAGTCCCAGATAGTTGGTGCGCTCCCAGTAAACACGCTCTGGTCGTCTATTGTTTAACTGGCAAGTCGTTTAAGACAATCTCTGCTATTTTCTCCGGGGTTCAACTGAGGCCAAATCACGCTTTTTATACAAGAGTTAATTCAAGAGGTAGAGCCATTTGTACACGTCCACATGTGACCAGGTGGACGCACATTGATGCCACTTGGACGCATTCTTGTACACGCCGACATGCGGGTTGCGCCGAAAACCCGCAATCGCAAGATACCGAATTTGCGGAAAGGGCAAATGACAGGCCCATTGCCACACCTACAATTTGAGTAAGGGAGTTGGCATAATGGGTAGCAGCTTTAGCAAACGGAAGATTGCATTAGTGATTTGCGGAGGTTCCTTAACCTGCAATTTGCGGGTAGTGGCTAGTGGGTAGCGGGTAGTGGCTAGTGGGTAGCGGCTAGCAGGAAGTGTACGATCGGGGCCACAGACTGTAGGCTCTAAAATGATAACTGCAGCCAATGTAGCCCCCTCCAGATTACAATACTTATCATACTGGCATTACTTCCTGTGTCCAAGACATCTTTAGAGGCTCCAAGAAACTTAACTGGAATCCATTTTTGTCTCACTGTACCTAAGATGAGATCTGAGTAAGGATATACAAGTGCAGAGTCCTCCATCATTGGAGAGAAAAAAGAAAATAAAAAATTGTTGTAAAACTGCAAGACTTGATGTATCTGACTGCCCGGCCAAACTGAGTAATCTGGGATGAAGCACCTGAATCAGACAGATGACCAACAAGCCATTATTTCCGTTGTAAAAATCCGTTCCACTATTAAGGCCTTTAAAGGATAGTGGTAAGAAAGAGGATATTCCTCACTAAACAGGCACATCATAGCCATCAGGGAATTCACACCTAAAAGTGATACGCCAACATGATGGGAATCTGTTTATTTGCTGGGCAGCAACAATCCTATAAAGGGATACGTATAATACGCACTAGTGTCTGCAGCAGCAGAGTGATCAGAGTTTAGTCTATAACAGAGACGTTCTGCATCGTGCATTATGATGACTGGCGTAATCGCTTGCTTCATTGGGTCCTGTTAGGACAGGCAGTCAAACACGGTGGTAGTATCATCATTCTGTGGGGATGCTTTGAGTCTATTTGGGGTAGAGGCAGAGATAGATGCATAAAATAAAATGTTGAGCTACCCTCTCTGGAAGAGTGACTTGTGTGCAGGATCATTCCCAAGCAAGAAAAACCGAGGCTGTCAGTCAAAGATGCTTCAGGTGAGTCGGACCTGTGCTTTAAGCTGATTAGTTTCACAGAAATCTATAAATATTCACTGCATAGCTGTTATAACTCACTCCATTTATTGAGATGCATGTAATCTAATATCTTTTTTTCCTGGAATGCTTAAGCTTCCCCTCCCAACTGCAGGAGGGATGAGTACCGCTTGTTTCATATACGCTGCTCCCAAATAAGCTAACTGATATCATTAAGACCCCACCTGTGAAACCAAACCCTTGCGCTGGTTCTCTGGATGCAAAAAGCCAATTAATGCTGATGAAATGCACTTACAGGGACCACTTGAACTGATTTGGGTTGTTGGGTTTTTGTTGCATTACTTCAAAACACCTAAATGTGCTTGATAATCCTGCATAATCAGTGCACTTTTTATCTAAATGTGAAGTGTCCCGCCACAACGGACTATAGAGGGAGCTGTGCCACTTCAGTCCCGCCCTCACGTAGGTCCGTCAGCAGACGGCAAGAAAGAGGGAGAGAGTAAAAAGAAATGAGATATGATAGATTACCCTTTTGTTATGTCTTTTTATTCACATCTTCAAACTCCACTGTAACAAGCCCCCGTCCTCCTCTTCCTCCTCCTCTCAGTCTCAGTTTGTTATTGACCTAGTTAGCAGCAGGCCTGCTCCCTGGTTGTCTCCAGATGAAGTGATGAAGGTGATGAATTTGATGAAGGTGGTGGTTTGAGGGAAAATGACTTGGCAGAAAGAAACGTTCTGCTTTATGAAAGACGCCTGGATGGAGATTCACTGACAGTCGTATTCTCCTTCCACACAGTCGATCAGTGATGAGTTCTGAGCCGAAGGCTGCAATCCTTCTCCAGAAGAACCCCTCCACCAAACCCAACCCGCCCCGACCCCCGAGTTGTTCCTCACAAACTGCCATTTACCCAACTGAAATGCCAGCATCTGTTCAGCTCCGCGCCAGCTTCCACAGTCATCTTGTCATTTTCTATCTGCAAACAAGGAGGGTGAACAGAGTACAGCTGAAACAAGATGAATATTTGGAGCGTTACCAAAACTCGCTCTGTAATCTAGTTGGAGAGAAAAGGGAAGTCCCTCGTTTCCTCCCTCAAAGCAGGTTTCGCAGGATGGATGTGTATCATGGCAACTCGTGTCACCTTCTGGCCTCTGGCTATATACAGTGATGTTCATGATTTCCCCTTGAAATACAGCTTGATAGATCTCATACTGTTGCTGGTAACTGTGATACACAGCATCATTTCCTACCTGATAAATCCACTTCAGCGGCACTAGTCAGAGTGAATAACAAGGTTAGATCCAGCTGCTGTTATTCTAGAACCTCTCTGCAGTGGCTCCCTGTAGCTTTGGGGAAAAACTTGTCAGAAGGGAATTCTCGCTCTGGAGCACATGTAGTGCCATGTAGGTTGCTCGCCAGCAGGGGGCAGAATGAGTATGTTTCGCTCAAAATACTGCCAGGTTACTGCAACGAAGAAGTCGTATCTGTGTGTTACATTCTGGGAAAGAAAATAAAGGTGAGCGCTCGTTCGGTGATTAGCGTCGGACATCTTTGTGTTCCTCATGTACCGCCGTATAAAAAAAATGGAAAGATTTCTGGCCTTTTTTACATTTACATTTAATTTACATTGACCCCTGTTATAAACCTAACCTCTCTTACCTGTCTTGTTGAAGGGCAAAGATTATACCACAGGAAATGAAAAGGGGAAAAACAATACCAGATGACTTTACAATGGCTTGAGTTATAGTTTTTCTTTTATTTTTTCAGTGTGTGTGGTAGAATGCCAGTCTGGGTCGCCCCATATATCCATCCACTATCAAATAACCCTGCCCTTCCCTGTCTTTGCTAAAGTGATACAGTTGACAGTTTCAAATATTGGGCTCATTCAACCAGAGAGTGATTCTAAAGAGGACAAAGATTTGATTTAATACAATACATAAAGCTGCATGCAAATGGAATCATGGTGAAAAGAAGAAAAGAAGAGTTAGTCAACTGAATTTACTTTACAAAACCGAGAACCTGCTTGGCACGTTAACGCCTACACGGCCTGCTTTCAAGGCTGCGGCCAGACGACATTTGAAACAAGTTCTGCCAGAGCTGAAGCAAAGATCTGCTAGAGCTTAGCCAGGACGCTTGCTTGATCTCCAGCCTGCCCTGGGACCCGCAGAACAACCAGCCATGTCATCTTTCAAATAAGAGTGATTATTCCTCTGGCATGTCTTAATTCAGAGCTCACGTCAAGTTGACCAAAAATGCTAAGAAGTGAAACTAATGACAGCTAGACATTAACCATAGACCGCTGTCACTCAAAAGACCACACCCTTATTGAAGCATGCAACTTACCAAATGGTAAAATCTAGACATGGGGCTGTGAAAATGTTTATTTCTGCTGTCTTCTTTACCTTTCGGCTTTTCCCTTCAGGGGTCGCCACAGTGCATCCTCTTCTCTAACTTCATGTCTTTTACTCCATCCATTACTCTCCTCTTCGGTCTTCCTCTAGGCCGCCTCCTGGCAGTTCCATCCTCATTATCCTTCTACTGATATATTCACTATCCCTCCTCTGTACATGTCTAAATCATCTCAGTCTGGCCTCTCTGGCTTTCTCTCCAAAACATCTCACATGTGCCGTCCCTCTGATGTTCTCATCCCTGATCTTATCCATCCTCTTTCCATTTCTCTCATACTCCATGATAAAACAGCTTGAACTCTGCTCCTAAGCTTCCACCTTTGCTACCTTTCCACCTGGTCTCCTGAGCACACAGAATATCCACCTTCCTCCTCCGCGACATGTCAAGCTAGCTATTCCTCTCATAGTCCCGACATTCAAAGTTCCTACTCTCAGCCCAAGTCCTCTTTTCTCTCTGCCCTCAGACATGCCTTCCTCATCTCCTTCTTTGATAAACAGTGGTCCAATTTCCAAATTTCCATTTGGGTTGTTGACCTACAGGGCGCAGATGTTGATGAGCTTTGACTGAAGTGGTATGGGTTTGGTAGTTCTTGTGATTTGCATTGTTAATCTGGCATAGGTTTTACGCTGGATTCTCTTCTTGACACAACCTTCTGCATTTATCTGTGCTTAAGACCGGCTCAAAAAGACACCAGCTTGTGAACCCCTGAGTCTCCTTTGTTTATTTCTGCAGTATAGTTGGATAGCTTAAACTTGGTCGCAGCGGTGACTGATTTGAGCTAGCCCCTGGTGGTCAGTCAAGGACCTGCAATTTTGTTCACTTCCTGGATTGTGTCAGATGAGTAATCTGGATTTAGGCCCTTGGTTATAGTCTACTGGATTTAGCCTCTTGACCGTAGCTATACACTGAAAGCCGTCACATTCACCTTCATATAAATCAATAAAATTTCATAGAGTTTGGAATTCTAACTTTCAGGTAAAGTCGAAGAGATGCAGTGTTGCTTTTAGTCATTAATCTGCTTGTGTTTCCGCTGGAGAAGTGCGCTACAGGAGAAGTACACTCAAGTGATCAGCAGTCTAGCAAAAAACGTTGGATTTAATACACTTCTTACCACCCCCTATTTATCTTTGTTTTCTTTTTAAAGGCCCTAATTCAATGGATGATTTCAAAAGTGGTCCTATCCTTCTCCAGTTTTGTAATCTTATGATGAAAATGCAGCTTTTCAGCAAATGTACAGCGCTCTGATGCCAATTTAATTTGGAGAATCATCTCATTCTTCAAATTAGCCTTCTGAAAACATACCACGCTGTCACAGCAATCAAATAAATACAATTTTCTAGTTTTTATTTCCTTGAAAAACTTGCTAATTGGCGGGATGCGTGATGAGCGGCGGTGCCGTGTAAGGTTCACACTCGTCTTTTTCGGAGACGCGCTCTGCGAGTGTGTGTTGGTTGCATTTCAGTGCATTTGACTACCAACTGTCATTTGCAACCCCGCTGCCTCTCGCTGTGGGTGCTGATCATCAGCAGCGAATTAACCATCATCCTCTGCAGCAAACGAGACTCACTGTCAGGCACCCCTTTCTAAAGTTCATCTCCACTGTCAAAGCATTCACTTGTTTAATCATAACTGTCTCCACAGTTGCAGTAATTGTTTCTACCCAGGAGGGGCTTTCAGAGGTGTTGGAAATTGGCTTTTCATGCTGCATTAGTTCTCTTCCCATATATTTGTCTCTCTATAGTTCTGTTTTTTTTTCCTTTCATTTAGTCCTGATAGAGCTATCTTTCCTTATATATTCCACTTCGTCCCCCAACACAAACCCACCCCCGTCCTCTTCGGCGTCCCATCTCTGTCCTCTTATTTTTCTTCACGATCTAATCAGCTGCATTTACTCCACAAACAGTTTGTCTCACTGTTTATGCTAATGAACATCAGCCCCTCATGTAAATTTCTCTTCCCAGCAGCAGTGGAAGGTTTATTAGCTGGCCAGTTACCAACATCAGTCTTCAAAATCCTCATTTTAGATGGCGACGTAGGAAAAAAGGGATGAGGACTGTCAGTAACAAGCTGATGGCTTGACTGAGGAAAACTCAGTTTGCTTGACATTTTATGTTGTTGTTGAACAGCTGTAGGCAGTTCTGGGCCAAAAAAATTAAAAAATCAACAAAAATATCTCCTCAACAGAAGCAAACTTTTGAAATGCTTAATGGAAAATATGCATCATGGTTGTATCTATTGATGGGTTTGGAGAGAAAAAATGGGCTATTTATTATCATTAACGGATGTGTAGAGTTAGTTGAATATTGCAGTAATCCATCCGCAGTTTCAAAGCTAGGACACTGTAAATGCAAATAAAAACAGTGCAAATCTTTAAAAAAAAAACCTATTTCATCCACAATAGAACAAAGGAACACTTACCAAATGTTTAAACTGAGGAAATGTACTATCCATCCAACTATTGTTCCCCGAGGCCTTGTCATGGTTGAACCTGCCTGAAATACCTCCCCAGAGAGGCGACCAGAAGGCATCCTAACCAGATGCCCAAACCACCTCAACTGGCTGCTCTGGATGTGGAGGTGCAGTGAGTCTCCTCCGAGTCTTTCCCGGATGACTGCACTTCTCATTTCTATCTGTTAGGGAAATTCCAGCCACCCTGCAGAGGAAACTTATTCCAGCCACTATTTGGGATCTCATTCTTTCGGTCACTACGCAGTTCATGACCATGGTTGAGGTCTAGAACAAAGATCGACTGTTAATCGGAGAGTCTTGCCTTTTGGCTCAGCTCTTTCCTCACCTCAACAGACCAGTACAGGGTCTGCACTGTTGCAGATGCTGCATTCCCAACCTGGAGAGAGGGCATTCCACGCCAAGGGTACCTATAGAGATGCACCACCTTTAGAAAGACCAAAGTGTCTCAGAAAAGTTGGGACAGGTACATGTTTACCACTGTCTACCCCTCTTGGGTATGGATCACTGGGTAGGCTTAGTTGTCCCATAACCAGAAGGATGGCAGATTGATCCCAAATCCCATTACATGTTGAAGCATCCTTAGGCAGGACTCTGAACCCTGCTTGCCCCCCTGGTTTGCTTATTGGGGTATGAGTGTAGAAATCGAAATGTTGCTGTCAAGTAGCAATGTATTAGAAGTGCTGTTGTGTTAGTGGGTGTGAGTGTATGGGTAGATGAGCAACACAATGTCAAGCACTTTGTAGAAATCAAACAAGGTAATACAAAAAAAGGTGCTTTAGGTACAAAACCATTCACCTTTTATCATTCATATACGTTTGGGAACTGAGGAGACCAGTTGCTGGCGTTTTGGAAGAGAAACATCCTATTCTTTTCTATTAAAGGACTTGAGCTGTTCAAATGTTTTCCATTGGCGAAAGGTCAGGACTCCAGGCAGGTCACTTCAGCACCCAGACTCTTCTATTACAAAGCCAAGCTTTTGTAAGGGATGCAGTTTAGTATTGTCTTGCTGAAAGATCCAAGGTTTTTTCCAAAAAAGACATTAAATGGCAGCAAATGGTGCTCTAAAATTTGTATATATCTTTCAGCACTGATGTTTCCTTTTCAAAATGGCAAGTTTCCTGTACCAAAGACACTCTACAGGCTTTTGAACTGAGCAATTCTAACAAACTGGATGGTCCCTCTTCTCTTAAGTCTGGAAGATGCAGTGTCCTTGGTTCCCAAAAGGAATTTAAATTTGACCACAGGAAAGTTTTCCACCATTCCTCAGTCCATTTTAAATTAGTTTTGGCTGAGAGAAGATGACAGCTTTTGTTTCATGCTCACGTATGGTTCTTTGCATGATAGAGCTTTAATCCGCATTTGTGGGCGGCATAGTGAACCGTGTTTCTAGAAATGTGCTGTCCAGAAGTATTGCTGATATATATCGCTGTATTTTGTTGCCAAAATGTGGTTTGTAGACTAGAAGTTGTTTAAGGGAAGGCCCTAAAAAGACAGAAACTAAATCTGAATGTCTCAGACAGAAGGTGACAGTCGTTCCACCATATATACAGGAACTGACTCTGCTCAACCCTTGTTAATACAAAAATGGACAAATAGGCAAAACAAACAAGCCAGGCTGCTGGTTAAAACATGAGCACCTTGCCATAGTTACCACAAGCTAGTAATTTTAGCTATTACATTACATTTAATCAAATAGAAGGGATTATGGTTAGATTTGGTTCCATCCATAATAATTTCAGACATTGCTAACATCCACAGCTCCGACCCACAAGGACAGAGCGCTTGGTCTGGTCTGCACCGAAACCCACAGCAGAGCGGGCTTGGATACCCATTGGCTACCTGCCCACTTAATCAAGCTGGAAGGGTCCTTAAATAGTCTTAACTGGAGAACATGGATTCTCCAGCTGAAGCAAGTGGTAGCAGCTGAAGTGCGAGAAGCTCTTAGGCCAAGCACCCTCGAGTTAACCCTGGCTAGCAGCTTTTGACTCTTAATTGATAACTATTATACCATGTTAGGGCTTGATGGAGGTTAGAAGTCAAGTTCATTAAAAGTGCTAAGTGAGAGCCAGCTGTTTGATGGCTGTTTAGCTTGCTGGTGCCATCTCGTCTCCCAGTCAAAGACTGAGAGACAATCGCGGCAGGACCCTTAGAGGCCAACCAAAAAGCCAGTAGCGGCAGTCTTAGTGAATCTTTCACCACAACAAGCCATAGTATCTCTAAAATAAGTATTATTATGCTCTTTCACAGTCCAGAGCCTAGCCAATGAACTCGCACACGGAGGTGGGTCAAAAGCCAAACCACAGGTTGCAAAAACACATCGGAGAACAATGTAGGAGAGACCGATCATTACCATATTTAACCGTCCTATCTTGTGTGATAAAAGTTTGCGGGCCAAGACACAAAGCTTGGAGAGAAGTGGCAGAGTTTGTGGCTGAACCTGGAATGCATAGCATTTGTGTAGCCGTGGACGTGTAAAAAAAGTAATGTAATGTGATACAATGAAATTTGCCATGTCCACCTAGTGGGAAGTCGTTTGATTGTTTTTTCTGAAGATGATGGTGTCATGACATGTCATGTCTGACCGCAATGCAGCTGTGTGAGTCTAAGATGACTTTTTGGACCAGGCTGTAAATATTTTTTTTTATTTCTGTTGCAAAGTCGGATATTTTAACTTAGGGATCAATGAAGATTGAATCGCTTTTGGAGCCGGTCCCCAACTGGTGAGTTAAGGAACTGCAATTTCCCCTACCTCCTTTTCTGAAAACCAAATGTTGTTTTTTGGTTGCTGCAATAATCTGTTTTGTGATACTTTTTTTTTTTTTAACTACGACTTGAAAATCATTTTGACAAGGCGTAGTAACATCACGAGGTTCAAGTTTGCAGATTTGAATCAGTCTTTGACATTCTTAGCTGAGATATTTTTATAGAGGGAATATGCTTTAAAAAAAAAAAACACAGACCAAAGCTGCATGAAAGGCTGCTGTAATATCTCTTTGATCCTACATGATCACACTGTTTTGTCCCAAAGAGACCAAAAAGATCAAACTGTCATGGCAGTCGTGCGGTTGTTTACAAGTTTTGACAGCTTGTTGTCAATAAAAGCTGACTGAATCACATACACCGTCTTCAGCTTATTCAAAAAGAGAATATAAATGATCACACGCTCAACACATGAAGGTCGCTTCAATAATAAGCCAAACAAAACTAAGGCTTCAGCAAATGCAACTGCTGTACTCCAACTTACGAAATGCCCCTTTTATGAATGTTCACTATTCTATTAACGTATTTTTTTTTCACATGGGTTTTTAAATGGCAGGGTGTTTTTTTCTCCTGAACTCTTCCTGGCCTTTGCTCAAGGTCTGGTTTGACATGTTGTGATTTGTGATTATATTTGTAATTACTGTCTCCTATCAGCAGGGAAAAAAAAAACCTTTCCCAACAGAAAGAGGTTGGCTTGGCCGTGCCGAATCTTTTTGTTTATCTGAACCACAGGTTACAAAAGAAAAAAAGAAGAGTGTCATTGCTATTGTTAAGAGGACCTAGAATATAACCATCAAGCTACAAATCTCTCCCTCTGCATGGTCCGTTTCCATCTTAGGTTTTCATACACACTCAAAGTAAAACGCCAAAGCCATTGTCTTTGACCCCTTCAAGACCTGGCATCAAAATGCACCCAAGGGAATCTCAATCACAAGAGACCAGCACTACTGCAAGTTCTGAAGACGCCAAGACAGATTCAGATCTGGTCCCTCAGGACACATTTTACGGTTTAGACCAGGGTTTTTCAACTCCAGTCCCTAAGGGCCACTACCTTCCATGTCTTAGATGTTTTCCTACCACAACACATCTGATTCAAATGTTCTGAAGCAGAGAAACATCTGAGGCACGGTGGGCAGCGGCAGTAAAGGTCTAAGATGGAGATTTCTTCTTGGTGGCAGATCTTTGTCTGTATTATGTACACCCTTATTTGTTTTGTACATATCCTTTGATGAATTTGGAAAATTGAAAAAAAAAAAAAATCCAGATCCAATTCCTCAACGTGCATTTGATTACCCTAAAGCCACTTGATAGCTGCTTTCAATTCAGTTCCATCCACTTTATTCGTACAGCACCAGCTGACAACAAAAATCTTCTTAAGGCAATTTACAAAACTGATTTAATCCCAATTTTAAAAAGTAAAGAAATAAATAAAATGGCAACGAAAGAACTCTGTGGTGCAATATTTTCGGCATGTTCGGCGTATCCCTAACACAAGAGAGGTTCATGTGGTAAAGTGGAGGTCCGTTAGTCTGTAAATTTCCCCATTGTGGGACAATAAAGGACTATCTTATCACTAACGACTCTTACTGGGAGACCCACTGGTGTCTTCACAGGACTGGATCAGGTAGATTCTGTCTCATCCTCTTGATTCAGATGCAAAACAACCAGACATATTACGCAAGTTCTCAGTGTACTTTGATATGTGTAGTTCCATATGAGTCTTGTAGCTTTCATGAGCAGTTTAGAGAGTGAACTGTGTAAGAAGAAACTGGACAAACCCCCAGTAAAGTCACCAATGTGTTTTTTCTGAAGGTACTTTGTACTCCAGGGCGCCATGTTACGAAAGGGTGGAAAACGCCCACCATAGCTCAGTTACTGCTAATGAGCTAATTTGGCTTCGTTTAGTTAATGTTAGCCTATGATGCTAACATACATTCCCTGGTATTTAAAGGTCTGTTTGAATTTTCAGATTTTCCCTCCCACGCTGTGCTGCTAACAGCTACATAAACATGTTTCGTGTCTGCAAGCAGCAGGTGTTCAAAATCAAAAATCCTGAAATACCAGGCTTCATTTATATATTTCATACCCCAAGGAAAACCTTATTACTGTTATATATATATATATATATGTATATATATATATATATATATATATATATATATATATATAATAATAACTGCTCACTTGAGACTGATGGATGCCATTTCAGCTAACAACAATAAGTGTTTGCATGTCAGACTTGTACTCAGACATATAAAGCTCAGTTGGAAATTGTTCAAGCTGTCTTTTTGCTCAGCAATCCTCACCCTCACGCTTTCCTGTTTCTGAGTGATCTTGTTTATTTCATGCCATTGCCTATTAATGAACACATTTTCCAGATGCTTTGCATTTTGAACTCGGAATACCAATGGACATCTCTGGTTTTATCTCAACTCCAGCTTGGGTCAAATTAACAGTCAGGGACCGTATAACGGCTGCGTGCATGTGAGTGTGCGTGGTTCTTGTCTATACTAGAAACCACCACTGCTTCTGAATGCTGCTGGTCACAACCGCCAGTCCTCTGTTGGGGCAGTGAGTGGTAATTAAGATTTCCATTAGGTCAAAGACTTAACATCTTTATTCATTTTGTACAAGATGTTTGGTTTTATTTCCTTTTTTCTTTTCCATTTGAGCCTGAAGGGAATTATTATTTTTTTTTATTTTTCTGTGCAAGTCAAGCTTATTAAAAAAAAAAAATTGGATTATTGGATCATTGGATTATTCTGGATACCAAGGGGAAGTGTTGGGATTATTGCCAGGAGTAAGCATATAGTTGTTTACACATAGTTTGTATTAATTTGCTGAATGAGCTCCTTTTTTTTTTTTAAAGCATAGATTTCACTCAGTTTTCGACAAACTTTCTTACCTGTTCTGATGCTTGGTTTGAACTTCATTAGTTTGTCTTGAACAGGGGCAAACTCTGCTTTTCCTCTTTGAAGAAATCAGAAAGTGCAGTTTCTTAAATGGCCACTAGGAGGGGGTGGCTCTAAAAGTGAGTCAGTCTCCTTTGTTAAAATGTTAAAACCTTCACAGCAAAAATAAATATATTTACAGCATGGGACTGAAAAACCACTTTCAAATCTATGACAACTGTAAATTAAATTATATAAAGCCACAAATGTATGCATTCTTAGGGGTGTGGTATTTTAATTGACAGTCTTTGGTGTCAAACTGTTAGCTGTCTCTTAAGCTACTTTGCATCTTTTTTTAATTTGACCGCTGAATTGTGAATAAGAGCTAAAAATAGCATAATTAATCTCATCTTCAAAATAATATAGCTTGTTTTGCTGTTAACTGTGACCAGATCTGGACTGGCCTGGAAAGGTTCAGGGGCAAAGCTGGGAAAAGCAACCAGATATATATACAAGACATTAATCAAACAGGCCACTAAGCAGAATGTGTTATGAAGCCAATAGTTTAATTTATTATTTCAGTGCTTTTTTCCAGTTCACTAGACAACTTGCTCATTGTTAAGGGTATAAAAATGAATATTCTGCAAAGGTGTGGGACTGTAAATGTGGAAAGGTCAGCCAAAAAAGCAGATGGAGGGTGCGATGCTACTTAGGTTTATGATATCGGACAGCTGTCTTATGACCCCCAGCCCATACTGCTTAACTCCTGTGCAAAAGCCTAAATGCAGGAAAGTGAAAGTCTTCTTCACTGAGACGACGAATACAGACATTTTGTTTGAGAAGCTTGTATTATACAGTTTGTGAGTGATGAAGTGTACACTGCGTAGAACCTTACACTAAATTATTTTTACACGAGAAGTAGCATGCTTCAAGCATTTTTTTCATGTTAAAATTTAAGTTTAAATGCAATTTAAGGAATTACATTATTATTAGACAAAAAAGTACAGAAAAAAGTACAAAAAGTACATAGTGACATAAAAGACACTGACAAGCATAAATGGCTACTGTGTCATAGGTCCCATACATGAGGTGTTACTCTGTAGAATCATAATTCATGCTTTAGGCCATTTTAGGACATCAAAAGTGCATACTGACGATGTTCTACAAACTGGTATGACAGTCACTGTTAGTACCCAGCATGCAGCTGTAAAAGCAACTATGCTACGACATAACCAGAAACTGCCCATGTGACTGGCTCCCTCAGGTTCTTGCGGTTTCCCAGTTACCACAAACTAGCTATTTTAGCTTAGCTTAGTTAGTATCACAGCTTGGCATGCTAACTAACATAACTTTACACTCACTCTAATCAAATCTGCCAATCGATCCTCAATATCCATCCAATCATCATACTCATTCTTGGATCCTTCCGGGCATTCTCTTTAAAATCAGAAAAAATATAAAATTTATTTACAGCTCATAAATCAAGACTAAGAATTCTACTAAGAACGGCTAAAGTGATGACAGCTAGCTGTCATTAGCTAAAATTAAATAATAAAAAAGGTATGCTTCCAATTGTACATGAATGTGTTGGTTCATATAAGTTTACCTGATAAGGTACATAAAAATTAACCCTCCTTACAGATGTGGGTGTGAAAACTAGCAACCCACATGTGGATTTACCCGCTTGGTGTAAATCTCTTTGGATGGAAGCGTCTGTTTATTCCCCAAATGTAAGTGTAATTTAGTTGTAATGACTGTCTCGTTTTATTTTGACCTTGTATAACATTTATGTAGGCATTATTTCTTTGTGTAATCCTAGATTATTCAATTTAAAGTTTGAATTGATTAGTCCAGATTGCTGTCTTTTGTTTTTGAGCAGACTGAATGTTTGCAGCTAGTTGCGTTCATTGTAAGTTGATGGATTTAAGTCCAGCTCACATGGCTCATTTAGTTTTGTTGCTGAGGAGAACATCTGGTTCTCGAGCATTATGTCCTTTAGATAGGTACTAAGTACAGCTGTCTCTAATGAACCACAAAAGAATAAAAAATGTAAAGGTTCAAAATAGTCAAATATGAGTCTACAGTTTCACTGGGGAATTCTGCCTCATGATTTTTTCTGTTATAAAGATTGCTACCAGGTGCTTTTATGACCACATTCAAGGTTCCTGCTCCAAATTACTCCTACACAAGGCCAAATCACTGACTTCTCAAACTTGTTCTCCATTATCTTTTTTTTTTTTTTTTTAAAGTTTGCTGCATTAAACAAAATATCATCTTGTGAATTAAATACTTACCTCCGTCCACTCCACTTCACACCTACGCACTCTTTTGCTTTACTAATGCTGTGAAAATGTGAAGCAGATTAGTTTGGAGGCGCTATCTGAGCCTCCTTAGAGCCCCCGTCCCTTTTTTTTTTCTTGAATAAAGTGGGCCAGTCCACATTTTCTTTAAAGCTACTTTCTATCTTTCAGGATTTATAAGAGACTTCTCGATAATGCTTTTTATACTGCTACGCTCATGTTTCAGCTGTGAGTTGGACGCAGCCGTCACCGTGCCAATGTGCAGAGTGAAGACTGAACTGCCTTTATTCCCTATTTGAATAGGAAATTACCATGAAAATAAGACTCCTTTTATTCAGAAAGTTGACTTGATAGATCTGCTGGTGAGACCGTCACGTCAGAAGCTAAATGTAAAGATGATAATGTGCCTTAATGCACAGTCTTTCTTTTCTTTTGTCTTTTGAAACATCCCTGAAGTTTATTATATTTGAGAAAAACTGAGTAAGAGAAACAAATGGAGGCCGAGGACATAAAATATTAATGCTCGGCATGTTGAGGCCCCATCCTCAGTGACTTCTTTTCTATTTTACTGTATAGTTGCAGAATTTCAGGGCTGCTCAGTTCCTCTATGAAAGACAAACTAGCCACAGAGGTACATCAAATCCCTGTGAGTGCTTTTTAAGTGCCAAATAAGGATCATATATTGGGGAGTATTGGTTTTATGTGGTGGAACTAAGCAGCGGACCCAGTTCCAAACCAGAAAATGAGCACTGTTACAATGCATGTGCATCTCTGAAGTGATTTAGCGTTATGGTGATGAGGCCTGTTTTGTTGTTCTGCTATGCTAGTCTCAAAAATAAAGACACCCACCGCTGTGACAGGTCAGCTTCCGAGGGAGTGGATTTATTTTTATCCATTCTCATCAAAATACTGCCCAAAAGCATGACATGTGGATCCACCTGTCCAGAGAGATTATGTTTTTTTTTTTTTTATCAAAGCCAACCAGGCTTAAAACAGTGTGGTCTGGAGCTACAACGCACCTGGCAGGATGCATACTCCAGACCTCTGGGTCAAAGTTCTGTATTTAACGTGACGTTTACTTCTTAATGTGGCTTGTTCCATCAACAAACACTGAAACATGATGTGAACACACTCTAATGGACAATAAAACAAAAGAAATACATTTGGATATAGAGTTGGGTTGGAAGGATGTGGTCATTGTGATGTCCATTTGGCTTATGAAGGGAAAGATAAAAAATTTGTCAGTTTAAGTTTAAGTCCATTAAAATGACACCAAGGAGGTTTTTGTCATGTTATAAACTCAATTTGATTTGAGGGAATATTTGATTATTTTTTTGGAAGGCATCATCAACCTCTTGTGGTGTCCCATTTTGATTAGTGGCAACAACCAGTAACTCGTGTAGTGTTACTGATCTGGACTTACTTAACAGCACTATGTCAAACATGATGATGAAGCTAACTCAGAGCGACAGTGGACATTATGGCAAAAATGACTAAGAAAGTAACTCACCCAAGAAAGTAATGATGGAAGAGTAATCTGGACAGTTGACTGATTTAAAACCAAACAAGTAAAACTTGGCCAGTGTTGTAAAAACCACCAAATGGTCCAGTAGACTTAATATGTTTGGAGACTGTGTTTAGTTGGGGTTGTAACATTCAGCCAGTCTGAGTTTGGTTTAACGCTGCGTTTGGTAAATGAACAGAACCTTTTGAATAACATATTCCCCTCCACACCTGTGGAGGCGCTGCATCAAGAATTACTGAAGGAGAAGCTAAGACAATCAAAGAACAAGAAACATTGCTCATGTTTTGGGTTAATGCAGGACAACTTCTGTTTCTGTCACATAAACTAAACATGGACTTACATCAAATTACAGCTGTGTTGGGTTTTTAATGTTATTTTATATACTATGTACATTTACATAAAATGCTTCAGAGATTTTACTTCGTCCTCACCCCATGTCTAACCGCAAGCTATTTCTCTCAATTTTTGTGCTACACTACATGCACGTTTTAGTTCAGACTTGTACCCACAATGCAGGGCATTACCCACAATGCCCTGTGTTGTTGTCCGCTTTCTGCACAAATGAACTCTGGTCTTTTTAAAGTGAACCGAACGGGGCTGGTGTGAATGCACCCTTAACCTCCATTTTTGAGACCTTGTGAGGTTAAAACTGAAAAAAACCTCCTCTGTGTTTCTTTAAAAAGAATTATGGCTATGTTCGAAAGTGCACTCCCAAAGTTAATTCTGTCGCCATACAGTACATTGCAAGTTCCTAGATCGAGCACTCATAAATCCTTTCAACACCCGAGCCCCCTTTGAAGGGGGTGCATGTCACTGTCAAGCAGGAGCCTGAGAATAGTCTGAAGTTTAAAGAAGAACAAAATAACTTTAATATCATAAAACATCAGTTTCAATTGTCTTATAATGGAACATTTTATTATTTTTAGGAAGTATGAATGAGCTCTCCACCCATCCAGGTGTAGCTTCTGAATAATGTTGCGATAGCTGCACATCACTGTACGCCACTGCATCACACATCACATGAGTGGGACACTCTTTTGTCTCATTTTTGGTGAAAAAGACAGTAGTGGTCCATCTTTGGCTTTCAGTTTCTCATTTAAAAAAATGGGAGTGATTGCACGCATTATAAAACATAAAAACATAACAGCACAAGCCACCACACATTCATCTACATGCACCACATGAACTCTACACGCATACATACCACATAGATGACACCACACCATCACTGTCTTGTGTCTTTTTCAGTCCTGTTCTTTTGTGATTTCATTGTTGGCAACTTTAGTGTTTGTGTTTAGGTGATTAAATGTTAATATAAAATTCAGATCAGTCTGTTATAGGGCAGGTGAAGGACACTTTCACTTTCACGGCCCAATATACCCCCCCCCCCCCCTTGTTAAATTAGAAATTATATATCTAAATGAACAAAGAGGTTCTGCAAAATTATGGCATTAACCATTAATATATATACAAGCAGTGATTAAAAAAAAAAACAAAAAACAAAAAAATTTGGTTTTGTTTTTCATGATTTTTGTTTTTGGCCCCTTTTTAACACAGCTAAAAACAGCTATGTTCCTTAGGTAGTTTCTGTTTCCTTTGTCCTTTCTATTTTTCCTTAAAAGTCCCTGCTAAAAGAAGATAATAGAATCCGTCATGCATCCACAGTTCATAAAAAAACAATGTCAGTGTGTACTTAATTCAATCTCACTCCTACCTTGACATCTGTCAGTCCCCTCCATCCCTTCCCTCTTATATCCATCCCATCATCCAGACTGTCATCTTCCATCATGGGAAGCAGCAGAAACTGAGCCGGGGGCCACAGGAAGCATATGTGCTCTGTTTTCAGATTTGGTGTTTTGCCAGTCAACACAATCATGTTTGTGAGCTTGAATAAAACATGCTTAGTTGTCTTAAAAACCACAAAATTCCAACAACACTCCTCATGCCACAATAACAACCACCACAATACAGAAAATAAAAAGTCTTCACCACCGTATCAGATAATCAGAATTTCTGGAACATTTTCTTGAGGTTTGAAGATGAAATGGCTGTCACTGGAAACGTTGACGACACCACAGTTGATTCTTGATTTCCTTCTGTACTTGACAGGAGAAAAACAAAACAGCTAAAGGAAGGAGCGTGCCATCTTTGCTTTAAGTAAAGTTTAGTTCAATAAATGGCTTTGTGGCTGCAAATTTCTAACAAACTCTGGCTAATGAAATGGTTGCTGCTGTTAGCACGGCTAAGCTAAGCTAAGTTCCATCCTTAGACCCTTACAACCACACCCAGTTGAGGTGGTTTGTGTAATCAAACATAACGATATTCATGTTTGGTCACTGTATTCTTGTGTAACAGACGTGGAAGTATAATTTGCTAACAGGGGTAGTATGCTAACACATCATTCGGCAAAGCTGGTTATTGATTTAGCACAAGCTATGCCCACAGGGGCAGTTCAAATTATTTTACAGCATAAAATATGACAACAAAAGGTCAAATTTATTAAAATTCAATTGTTGCCACCAACTGAAAACAAATACTGTTTTTTTATGATTGTTTCGGAGAGATTAAGTTGGCTTGTCGGACCACTCTGGGTTTCTGGGAAGTCTTGACTAAAGATTTATGTCAACTAGTTACCAGAAAATAAATCATGTATAATTTATCACACAGGTTAGGAAAAAAACTGACCTGTTAAAAAAGATATTTCTCTTAAACTACAAATTAAAATGAGAGAGTTTTTATTTTAAATGGTGAAATGTCAATTTCCATTTCATTTGAAGGAAAATTTAATTTTTTTGGAAATGCTATCCAGCTCTTGCTGTCTCCTGTTGCTATTATCCTCGGATTCCTAGGATTGGGCGTTTTGTCTTTTCTGGACAACTCAGTGTGATTTAGTCTATTACTGCCACCTGGATTGTCTTTGCCAACAGGAATAATGTTTGAGACACATTCATGCTGAGTGTGGACAGACGTGCTTAGAACTGCCCCGTTGTGATTAGATTACTGAGGATGGATGTTAATACCAGGTCTAAGCAGGTCTTAAGAGATTCAGGAAAGAAAGTGATAGCAGAGAAGAAACCGAAGGAGTGATTGAACAAGAGACCATTCAAGAAATCACTGACAGTGTTGTGAAAACAACGTATCCTCCATGCCTGTAGGGGGACCCCCTGAGCTAAAAATGTTCAAACACTTATTTGTGCCACTTTGAGAAGAAAAACACATGAGTTCAGAAGAAAAAAATTAGTTGTGTCTATTGTCTGGATTTAAAACTAACTAGGAGAACCTTGTTTGGTTTCTGAATGCTTCTTCCAGAGTTTAGCAGCAGAGAAGGATTTTGCTGTTTTATTTTTTTTTGTGCTCTTCCTGGAGGTACTTTAAGTATATTTCTCTCCATTGATCCAGGAGGTAAGTGCTACTTTTCTAACTACTTTTTCTAACTTAAAAAAAAATCAAATGACTCTCTGAGAGATACTTTCAACTGGCTTCTAGCCAGCTCAGAACCACTGGTTCTGGATGATTCACTGTCCCGGTTGAAGCTGCATTTCTTGTTTTTGTGATGCTTTCTGTTCTGACTTTATAGACTCTGTCAAAAAAGTCAAAAGTTAACCTTCGCTTGACGCCCACCTGTGTGTAGTTTCTTTGACATCAAACTGTGTCGATGATGATTTGAGTTTAATCTCAGAAAAGTGCCTTTCCTGCTGTGTTAACTTTTTGGACTGACAAAGACGAAGACAATACAAGTAATCAAATTAGTTTTTGGGACAAGGAGCAAGGATCAAACTTAAAGAGTAGCAGGTTGGGTAGCTTGGTGGTTTAACCAGGTGGCCCATCTACACAGTCCTCCTGCAGCGGTCGAAGGTTCGACTCCCAGTCTGCAACCCTTTGCTGCATGTCTTCATGTCTTCCTCACCTTCCTGTCTCTCCCACTGAAAAAAAAAAAAAAAACGGCCACTAGAGCCACAAAAAATAAAAAATAAAAAGAAGTAGCAAGCAGGCGTTTCTAATCAAATGCAATTGATTCAAGTTAGGTTTTCTGAAATTAGTTCTAGGCCTGCAAATGTAACTACACTCAACACAAATGGATCTGAAATTGTCTACAATGTATGAGGATAAATAAATCATTAAGCATTTCCTTCCCCTCCCGTTCTCCAAAAATAGGCCTCGACATGCTACAATCATTCATCCAAGTAATTTAAAGTTTCAGCCACTGAGCCTGGCACAGATTATTTCCCAGCCCTATATTGGGAATAAAATTGAATGTTGTGTTTTGTGTTGGCTTCTGCGTTTTTTATGAAACCAGACACTGCTGGTATTGTAACATCTGCTGCAAAGACAGCTGATTTTCTGCTCTGGTGAGTACAAGAGAACAAAACAGCTCCGGACCTGAACAGCAGTGAGTCTGAGTTGAGCTTTGGTTCATCTGCCGGGTGAGTGGTGGTAACATACTGACCTCTGACCTCTGAGTGGCCATTGGCCTGCAACAGCTTTCATTTCAGAAGAGAGGGTCCCAGGTATGTGTCACGCCGATAAGCTTCCTCCCCGATTCATCTGATCCCAGTTTTATCAGTGTCTTTTGTCTGCCTCTTCTCACTCCTCCTCTCTTTCTGGAGCCAGAGTATAAGCCCAGATAGAAGCGATATGAGCTGAATAAATCAGAGGAATTAATTCTCATCTTTTGAAACATTTCTCCTCTCTCGTGCTCCCTCCTTTCAGTTCTCTTGCAATCTCCAACTGCTCTTTGTCTCTTCCTTGACCAATTCAACTGAAGTTGGAGGGAGAAAAAAAGCAAAGACTCTGTAATAGAATATTTAATCTTCTGAGCAAAACTAGATGATATTCAGAGCCTGGTATTCCATGTTCTCTCTTTCTTTCAATTTGGAGCGAAAGTGCAAGACCTACAATCCACATACTGACCACCAGCATGCAAATCTGACTCTTAGGCTGCATGTCCTTTGTACCACTGCCACTGGACGCATTCACTTCATAATTTCAGGATTAGTAAAACCTTATTTTGTTATCATGCATACCTATATGTAACAAATTTAACCAGATAACACTGACAAATGAAAATACCTCCGCCACATTCCTCCAGTCCTACAATGTCTTAATGGGCAGGCAGCGAGGGATCATGCAGAAGCTGGAAACCTGCCATGGCTACCATCAGCTTCTCTTTCATGGATATTAATGCAGATAGGGAATGAAGTTTTTGCACAGCCTGTTCTGATACTAGCACTTATGCAAAGGGGCTAAAGAGAAACCTATCAGATGCAATGATGAGAATGACGCCTGCTTTGATTTTGCAGATGCCCTTGAATTGGATACCTTCATCTCCATAAAGTTGGGCCAAGCTCTGCTTTTTGATGGTCTGCCCAGACGTGCTCCCTTCCCAAGATGCTCTGCCTAGATGTTGACCACATCTTCTCAGTGTCGATAGAAGATGAAAAAAAGGACCCATGAGATGTGAGCGTTTGACATGTATAGTAAAGCTAAAATCCATCAGTCTAGCCTGGGGCTTTAGCATTTTCTTTCACAACAGTTAGTCATGATCAAGGAGTAACATCTAATTTTCAAAGCTGAATCCAGGGCAGTTCATCACATGACCACTAGGGGCTGGCTGGCTACAAAAGTAAGTTGATTTCTTCAGGCCTCCCACGTTAAAATTACCTTCTTAGAAATAAACATGCTTACAGTCTGGTTCAAAAAAAGTTCACTGTCTCTACATTTTAGTTGTTTCAGGTGTCAATAGTGACGGATTTGATCAAAATGAATGCAAGGTAATGCTGGTGAAGCTAAGGCTAAAATAGCTAGCTTGTGGTGACTGAGGAAAGGTGGGTGTCTTCCAACCAGTTAGCAGGCTTGTTTATTCTGCCCATTTGTTCAGTTTTTTGGATCGACCAGGGTTGTGCAGAGTCAGCAGAGTCTCCAAAAATACCCCCCCCCCAAAAAAAACAAAAAACAAAAAAACAAATAAACTTCAAATGCACTCTTTAGGTACTCTGTGGATGCAGATGGGGAATAAAAGTTTTTGCTCAGTCTGTTCTCATACTACCACTAATGCGAAGGGGCTAAAGAGAAACCTGTCAAATGCAATGATTTCGAGAACGAACCAACAAGGTTTGACTCATTCTTTGAATACAGTCTGTGGTTAGGATTTACAGCTTCAAATCAAGTTCTGTCAGAGTTGAAGCCTTGCCGCAGCTCTCCTTGGTGTTTCCATGGGGATCCGGAGTGATGGAGCATCATCTGCCATTTCCTTTGGGACCTTTTGTATGAGCCTCACTGATTTACTGAATTATTTTATTATTGTCCTGGGAAGCCACTTGTCAGACTTCACTGAAATTACAGACTTATGTAACTTACCAGTTATGTTCCTGAGAAGCCCATGAGTGTACTTCATGTGGCGCAATTTATTGTTCACAAGCACAAAAATGGAAATATTCAATTTTCATGGGTGCTTCTTGTAAAATTAACATGAAGCAATCTGATCAGAACAGAAGACATAAAACATTATAGGTATGACCAGCTACAAAATACAAACAGCCACATGAGCTTTTTGTACTTTAAACTTTTAAAATTACTGAAAAAATACAACTCTGCGCACAAACTTTTTCTCGCATTCACACACTCATACTGATGTAGCCATAACTCAGCTAGATTTGCGTTGTAGTCATTGTTCACCATTGTTATTGATATTTGACATACTGCCGCAAGATACAACCGGGACAGGAGTCCAAAGTTACTCTGGGTGGTTTTTGCTATTTAGTAGCGACAGAAGACCATGAGAACTAGATGACACTTATTAAAAATAATCAAAAATAATCAAATAGGGTCCAGATGAGCGCTCTTGGGTTCTGGCTCGGCTTATCCTTGATACTTCCCTCATAGCTGTTTCACTGTCACCATCCTGTCCATGCTATATAGCGGGTGGGGAGGTATTGTTGTGTCATGACAACATTATCTGCCATATTGACCTTTCCTTAGCCGCTCCTGAATGCATCACTCTTGCAGCTCTAACAGATGCAGTTACAGAACCAAAATATGACTGCCGAGCTCTGTCAGTGCTACCATGGCCATCGCTCGCTAGCTTAGCAGCGGTTGGACTGCCACTGTTGCCCAGAGCCTTCTAGCCTGGAATTGCTTGGTGTGGGGGCTGCCACCCCGGCTCCCAACAGCTGGCTGTCTTTCACCCCCAGAACTTTCAGGACCAACCCAAAGCCTGTTCTTGTGATCTGTTAACATGATGCCAGAGTCACTCTGGCCTACAGCACACGATTCGTACTCTTAACTGGAGCTATCAGAGGCTTTCTGAGAGAGAGGACCAATGAAGGGAAGAAGCCTTTAGTATTTGGAGGTGGCAATCTGTTTTGTTTTTTTCAAACCTAAATTGAAACATTCATATACAGATAAATACTGAATATTGTCCTCTTGGATGTATTTGTCCTAATGTACCAAAACAACAATATGCTGTTTTACTTGACCTTGTGAAATTGCTTTAACAATTTCAGATGACATCGTAGCAGATGCAACCTCACTGAGTCTTGCTTTAAACATGTGTTGAAAGTGTGGACTTCAAATTATATCAGTTCTTAAATTTTATTGATAGGCCAAGAAAACCAGACTTAATCACTTTACATTTAATTTATGGTTGTCCGGTATATTGTCGTCACAAATGATGCCCTTTTGGTGCAGGCAGAAATGCTAAAACATAAGCTATTCTGAGGAAGGTGCTCTGCAGGCTGAAAACATAAAAAATAAAAATAAATCCTATTTCCTTTCCCTATTGGACAAGACATCACCAACAGGAAATTTCTTTTTTCTATTAGCAGGACAAAAGATGCACCACATTACCCAAACAAAAAACGATATCACAAAGTTCATCATTTGGTTGCTGAGGAAGAGAGAAAGTTGTGAACTGGTGAAATAGAGACAGAGATAGAATATAAATACAGAGCTGTGACATTTAGTGTGTTTGGAGAGTACAGTTAGTGTGTTGTACAGCCATTTTTCTGTTTGCTTTGTTGTCAAAAACAATGAGGCAACTATAAATGTATAATAAATAATTTGCCAGTGTGGCCTGATTTTTCTTTTGTAAATAGTTGTACAGAAACATGCCTGAGGCATTGACTGCTTTAAAAAAAAAAAAGGAAATAGTCTATATATCTAACTTTGTTGTTAAATATGAAGGTTTTGAAATTTACAATGTATATTTACATTCTAAGTTACAAAAATGGTTTGTTAAACTTGTTTACTGTATAAAAGTCTAATTAGCTCCTGCTTGGATTTTATGTTTTGAGTGTGATGTTTTGTCCAGTGTGTTAATACAGTATGTAAAAATGATACTGAACAAAGCAAGGTACACAGTTTTTAAGGTGAAATATAAAGGTAGTGTCAAAAGTAGTCAAAACGGCTAATTATACCCAAGACCCCAGAAAGTTAAAAGGACTTAAGGTTTAACTTATAAGAACTTGCCCGACAAACCACAGTCACAAAAAAAAAAAAAAGAAGAAGAATAAGCTCCTCCAGGACTCTCGACTACCCAGCATTTGGCTAACTAACCATGGTGATCAGATTGACTAATCTAGAAGGGTCGAGGCCAATCTGGAGAGTGAGTCGGCTGGCAGCTGACAAGCTACAGAGGAAATATCATTAACTAAAATTATATTATTAAATCCTAATCAAAGAAAAATGGCAAGTTTAAAAAAGGAAAAAAAACTCCCCTTGCTACATTTGCCAACAATACGATGGCAATTGTTGGCAAATGTAGCTAGGAGAGTTTTTTTTTTTTTTTTTTTTTACTTGCCATTTTTCTTTGATTAGGATTTAATAATATAATTTTAGTTAATGATATTTTCTCAGTAACTGTGCTCTAGGTCTCTGGAGACAATTTGCATCGTAAAAGATGCTATATAAATAAAGCTGAATTGAACTGAACTGAAAATGTAGCTTAGCTAAGCTTCATCTTCTGATCCTTTAAGGCCAACCAAGACCTAGAGAAATCAAGTATTCTATAAGACTGGATCCACTGTGACAATTTTAAAGACTTAATAATTCACTGGACAAGACAACAGAAAGTGCTTGAGTGCCCACAGTTAAACACACCTCTGTCAAGGACACGTTAGTGCTGTACTTCAATGGTAGTTGAGTTGAAGGTGGTCTTTTAGACTTTGTGCTCTGTAGGGTCACAGCTCTCAGAACCCGGGAAACTGTAAAGCAACACAAAAGTCAAGATTGCCATCTACAGTATTTACACGACTGGCTTCGTATTGTTCCACGTAGTCCTACGGAGCTTTTTCGTGTCAGGTAAACTTCTGGTTTTGAAGTAACTACGGGAACTTCCACTGAGTTGGAAAGAACCGATTTTTAGCGTGTGGGTGAGGACAAAATGGGGATGAATATTGACAAGCTGAACCTCCCAAGAAATTCCAGGTTGTGTTCCCTTCAATCCGGCGAGGAACAGATCAACAGTGACTGAGGTGAACCGTGATCTGCTACTGGAACAACTGGAGGAAGCCACAGAGGAGACGCCTCGCAAAGTGCCAGATGAATGTGAGTCCTGCCCTCTTACACATGTTCCTAGTTGGGCTGCAGCTATTATATACATTTTAAGGTAGAATTCCAATGACATATTTATAGAAATTGATCTTTATTGTTTATCGGGAGAAAATCAAAATCAGTGTTCAACAAATGTTAAGAACCCCATGAGATCAAATCAAATACATACAAGTTTTCTTCACAAGAAAAGAAAATAAGTGTTCCTGAAGTAATTAAAAAATACTTTATTTGTATTCAAAGCTCACCTTCAAATGAAAGAAAAAGTTAACGTACCAAAAAAGAGAATTCATAGAGTCCAGTGCCGGGTCAGATGAAAATAACTTGGTTGTGTATAGTCATAATAAAAAGATAACAGAACTTTCAGAAAATTTTCACATTTCCTTCATTTCTTATCTCCTGTCAAGGGAGGCAGCAAAAAACAAAGAGTAAACTAAATTATAGAGTAAAAATAACATAAAATAATCAAGCAGGGTTTTTATTTTTGTCAGAACTGACCAACACAAAGCAGGGAGCAAAAACAATTAGTATGCTTGTTGGTTCTGTTAGCAGACATTGTCTTTGCATATCTAAATACAGTGTATTTGTACAAATGTGTTTTGTATCAATTTGGATTATTTTATCTTCTGAAAATAACTAAGATGAGTGAAAGAAGAGTTCATCTGCAGCCTCAGGAGTGGGTGGAATCCTCCGCACAAATTACAGTTACCCACATCTAATGTGCAGTAAAGGGGACACTGTTTTCTCCTTTATCTAACTTGCTTCGTCCCCCTCATGGGCTGCATCTTAAAACCACTACCGATAATCTCTGTGGTTTAGACGGCCGCTTCTTTCGAGAGTAAGGGATGAAAAGGGGATGCGTTTAGGGTGCGTAGCAGAGCTGTGACTGATGTCTGTCTTCAGGACTGAAGGTTCGGAGACGAGCTGTTGAACAGCAGCTTTCGCTGCAGTTCAGTTGTTGACAGCAGTGTGATTTTATGGTAATGAAGAGGTTAAGTGCTGCTGTGGTGGGGTTTCCGTCTACTCAGAAGGGAGGCTATTTGAATTTAAACACTGGGCACAGTGGCACCAAAGGGACTTAATGAGAGCTTTGACATTTGTCCCCGTCTCTAATAATTATGCTGTTAGAGAATCTTTGACTTGGCTTTGACCTTTATCTAATTGAACCATATGCTCCTCTGTCATTGGGTTTGTACTGTATTAAGTGGCTAATGTTATGAGTTACAATTATTATAAATTCATACACCTTTTGAATGATAAAAAATATATCCTTATTCAACAGTTCACCAGGATCATATCCCAGTGGATAACTTTGTAAGGTATCACTATCAGTTTTGGTGTTCTTTGGTATTTACAAAGACAGAAAAGGCTTCACTGACTACCACATACGTGTAATTTAATATCCACATATAGTCATATAATTGTATATAGAAATTTATAATTCTTCACTTTTTCAATCTTGGGATGAAGTGAGATCTTTGGTTTATGGTCACATTTCACATGGATATTAAAACAATGGATAGTATTCACTGATGTCACACATCCGGGGACTTTGACTCAACATCGTCATTTTGTGTGTCAAGCTTCACAGTACAGTGTCAGTTAGTCATTCTTTCTAGTGTAGTTGTGCGTTCACAAGTTACTAACGTTAGTTGTCAGAAAAGATAATCAGAGAACGACAGTAAAACAGCAGCAGAAGGCAAAAGAAAAAAGCGGAAGAACACGGAAATGCTAATGGAAAGTCTAAATCTCTCCATGCAAAGAATCGACCAGTACAGATGGCTAAAAAGGATTGGATACAGGATCCGAAGGACTTCAATGTGTTGTACAATTATATATTTCACAAAAGTGCCTAAACTTAGGAGGAACTGAAGAACTACAAGTCTCCGGAGGCTTACGATCAGTTAGTGTGCAGTTCATGAAGGATGTGTAGGGCATGCCGTGGCTCCAGGAAAGGTTTCTTGAAATTAAGTTCATGATCTGAGCATTGTTTCTAAATTTCACCAAACATGTTTCCTTAATACATCTTTCATCGCTCTCATCCATCATACCAGGAGAAATGAGTGATGTCCGTTTATGGCAGTTATCATAATTTTACCAATCTCTACCTTCAAGTTTCTAAATGGGATCCCTTTATTTTCAAATAATTTGAAAACACTCACTTAATTTAAAAACTATTGTAGGCTAGGCTAGGTAGCGATGTCCGTCTTTGGTAATTTTTCCTTATTTTATCTGAGAAACATTAAATTAAGAACCAAAATTATAAACACAGAAATAATTAGTCCGACCTTTGACGAAATGGTCAGAACACACTTTACTTACATGATCCATGTCTCTTACGGACGCTTTGACCCTTCATGTACTCTGATTTTAGGGAGTCTGTAGAAACCTCGTTTCACTGATTGATCCGACCTGTTCTTGCAGTCATGAACAACACGTGTACGTAGCATTTAAGTGACTTTAATGGCAGTTTCAGCCTTAAAAAGCTCAGTTTAGAGCAGAATGTAAGTAGCGCCATGTGCAGCAGCGTTTATGAATGAATCACTTGACCTTTAAAATGGCAGAAGGCTTGTTGTGACATCATGTGAATATTGGTCTGAATTTAAGGGAAATTTACTGTTGATGGTTGCTGTACAAATTGTTGAATAGAAAAAGAATTAAATGGGTAATTAAACAGACATAAAGAAATAAATGACAGTCGTAAAGTTGGGGGTCTGCATGCTGTTACAGGGAAACATCTCCTCGCCTCCTCTCAGCTTGGTGAAGTATAGCAAATTTTGCTTTGAACTCTGCTCTGGCCTCCTTTTTTAAATTTTAAATTCGCCATTCTGTATTATCTCATCCAGACATCCAAAAACGGACGTAATGTAATCCCATTAATCATTTTGGCTGATATTAAATCTGCATAGCCAGTGTATTACTTGTATTCATCCGGGGTTGACGGCTCTCATGCGTTAAGCAGAGTATTTCATACTTTCCTAACGCTCTCACACAGTGAAAAACAAACTCACAGCTGATGATGCGAGAGGAGGAGATGCTGCACATGCAGACCTCACAGAAGCAGCAACGGTGAGGTTTTCTGGCCGATCAGGAGGAAAATGAGAACCATCTTCTGTAAATGGCCGCTGTCTCGTTCACATACTGTCTAACACCAGAACCATCTAGTATTTCTCTGTCTGAGCAGAGGTAGGAAAGTGTGTATGAGTCACTATGGTAACGCTACATTGTCTATCAGTCGCTCTGAGTCACCCTTTTTCAGCTTTTTATTACATTTCATGGTCAGTTTTGTTGTTCTTAATCTGGAAATGACCAAGCGAGTACCATCAGCTTTAACGCTGTTTAAACAGGTTTAGATGATCTAACACACATTGTGATATGATGCAGCTTTACTCCATTTAACCTGCAGTTTACAACCGGCTACATAATACTCATGACTGCATGAATGAAATAATATAACATACTGATGCACGCAGATATTATGAGTCCTCTCATCACACTTTGAACTAATCAAGTAAAACAAGTGACTTCTTGGTCACAGGCCACAGGTGTGGCTCTGTGGAGGCTACAGGTGAGGGTTGGAACAAAGATCGACCGGACTTTCTACCCTTTTCAGACTGAGAATCATGGTTTCAGATTTGGAGGTGCTGATTCTCATCACTGCCGCTTCACACTCGACTTGCAAATCTGATGAAAATTAATGTAAACTAAACTGAGTTAGCTTCCTAGATTAACAGCAGCTAGGTCAAGCTAAAATAGCTGGTTTATGGTAACTAAGCTACAGTGGGCATGTTTAAACCAGCTTCCAGGCTTGATTGTTTTGCTTATTTTCCCCATTTTTGTATATATTAGCCAGACTTGGGTGGAGTTACCTCCGGCCAACATGGTGAGCAGAGCAACGAAAAGTTAGGCTTCAAATGGACTGACATCCAAAGCAGTGGGTGACATCACAGAGAGCTGGAGACTAGGGATGCACGCGATTAGTTGTCTAAACTATTAAACGTCCGCTCACTTACTAGTCGGCACCAGAAATATTAGTTGTTTAAACCAATTTGTGTTTTATTCATGTACAAGGCCGCTTAACTGTCATACAGCTGCCTGCCACTAGTCGGGGCTACAGAGCCGTCAGACAGCAGTCCCCCTCTCCGCGGCAATGCTCAAGTAGACTGGAGTTTTAAAACAGGCACGTGGGAAGATAGGCCTCTCGCAAAACCAGCGCGGTTTGGTGGTACTTTAATCTAGAAAATGAAAAAGGGTAGTATGTAGACTGTGTCAGAAACAACTGGCATACAGTCACTCGACTGGAGCAATGCGCAACCACCACGGCTGCTGATGCTAGCGGTGCTAGCCACACTCAGGCCAATTTGACATTGTTTACCCGGAGACGTGTTCTCCCATCCGGTCTGAGAAATCCGACATGGTTGTCGAACATTGTGATTAAAGGCTTAAAGAACTCTTGTTACACACAATATTTTTTGAGACAATGTTTCAAATTCTGTTTTGATGTTTCAATAAATTGTGCTAAATTTTCACTGTTTTCTGAGTGTTTTCCTTTTTTTTTAGACTAGTCGACTAGTCTTAATTAAAAATTTCGTTTAGTCGACAGGGAAATTAGTCGCCAGGAACATCCCTACTGGAGACTACATAACGATTTATAGCTCGAATCGTATTTTAAAAAATCAATTTAAATCTTTTTAAAAAATTTTTTCAAAAATCGTGATGTGCCTAATTGCTATATATACTGTCTTAAAAAAAGATTAGATTAGATTACATTATGAACAGATCAAACAGTTGAATTTTTTGTTATTTTTTGGCACTATTGGCTTTTATTTATAGTGGAGAGAGACAGAAAGGGGGGGCAGAGAGAGAACGGGGAAGACGAAGGGTCAACCACCGCGCTACCAGGGCGGCCCGAACTGTTTGATTTAAAGAAAAACTGAAAAGTGCATTAATAATGCAACAGATCTAAGTTTTAAGAGTTCAAAGGTTCAGCCGCAGAGATTTGATAACACCATTTCTGTTGAAGACTAAAGTGAGATAAACATGCCACAGAAACAAGAAAAATGTTTTAAAAGGACTTGAGACCAGCCAGAGTTAAAATAAACACCAAAAAACAGGAAAAAAGTAAAAGAAAGAGAGAGATCTTCAGGGCTGCTGCCATGGGTAACAGCGCAGACTGTCACTGTAATCTAATCTACTGCAATGTCGCTGCAACAACGTCCCTGAGACAAACCCCCGGCCCATTTGTTAAGTCTGGACAAATAAAGTTATCCCAAATCTGAGACGAAAGACAAATTCCCATGCATCTGGGACGGCAACCAAGTGGAGCGTGAACAAAGCATGACGGGGTCCGCCGCGGGGAGCGCCACATTCATCACACACGGCGCTGCCACTTAGAGCTAAAACACACACGGCGCGCCGGGATTGTTAACCTTTGGACTCGCAGCTGTACACGCGTGTTTGCGGCTGTCCTGTGGTGACGGATGAGTCTGAGGGTGACGGAGTGAGCCTGTCTTCATCAAGCCGGTGGACACGCGGCGTCTCCTAAATGCTGAAATACCACTGCAAACAGTATCACAGGTGAAAGAGGAGAAATTAAGCCAAAAATACCATCAGTGGAATAAGAAAGGAATATAAGCGAATAATAAGTCAGAGTGTGTGTTGTGTTACGTGTGATTTGGCTACACATCCATTCGACAGCAGCAGTCTCGCACCAGCGTGCCCGCCCGGCTGTAAATCTCCTCGCCTCCTTATTTTTCTTTCAGACTAATGTACATAAACAACGCAGAACAAATCGCAGGAGGCTGAAAGAAATGGATTCAGCAGTTCCCGCTCTAATGTTGCCTGGCAACCGGACCAAGGTGATCCGGTAATTGAATGCGCGTCTCCGCATATTTGTCTCGAAAGTTTGTTTGTGTGGCAAAGCGCACCCGGCATGACCGTTTCAGATGGCTGGAGATGGCGTAAGGAGGGGTTAAACTGGGATTTCTTTTTTTTTTTTTTGTATGTTTGTATGGGTGGGTGGGGGGTGGGGCTGCTGCTCTGTGTTTTCATGACTGATGTGGGGGTGCAGTTTCGGTGCAAAGAGACTACGAGATCTGACATCGGTCTACAGCTAAAACCACACACACACACACATTTACATATGTCAGGTTGATGCGAATGGAAACAAATGGGATTTTTGGTGTGCTCGGCCCTGTTGCTTTCGGAAGTGAAACAAATGTAAAAGCAAGCGGCACATGTTCGGTGAAGTTAAATTTAACCCTCGGGTATTAGCTCAGACGCCGGATTTTGTGCCGTTAATTGCATCGTGAAATCCTCAGACTATTTGGGAAAAAATGCAGGCAAGAAAACATCCTTTCGTAACTTCTCTGCGGTTGACCTTTTGTCTTTTAATTAACTCTTTGACGCTCCCACCGGAGGTTCTGACTGGCCGGTGGCACCAAGGTGAACTTCTATTGGGTAATAAGTCTTTCTGAATGTGTGCAGCTATTAGCATAATATCAGCTGTTGTGGAAAGAAAAGGACGTAACATCTATCGAATGCTTCCTGTGCAGCAATAAAAGAGAGGGAGAGACGCTGCATTTCTACATCTAAAGGCAGTTCATACATGATTGAAAGGACTGATGGAGATGTACAGAGGACCTGCAGGAGTTGGCAGCATCATGAATACACAGGAGAAAATTCATCACGAATTCTCTTAAAATCTTGAAACTGCTAAGATCTGCTGGATTGAAGGAATGATTTATTTAAACAGAAGTTTTAGGACACGCGGCAAACCTTCCCAGACAGAACTGCAAATTGAATGTTAAGTACTTGTAGCATGGAAAACTTTCAAAAATACAGGCTAAATTAGCGAACTCTGATTTCAGTCTTTCAGCGCGTTGCACCATCTTTCAATCATGAAGCAGCCTTAAACTCGCTGTCTGTCTTTTGTTGCAGCTGTCCTTTGAAGTATGTGGCGGGAAAAAATATATATATATGCGACCTCCTCGACTTCACACGAGCTGGTTTTCACACAGCGGAACTGGCAACGCATTCGACGATTTTACCTTTGCATTTATAAAACTCCATTACCATGCGATACGCGCTTTGCTAAGGATCAAGCCGCAAGGTTGCACAAGTCCCGATATCTGGATTTTTATCCATGTGGGGAGAAAAAATCAACATTTTCAATTTGATCACAAGAAAAAGTTTGGAAATGATTCAAAAAGTTTGAAAATTTCGAAGCGAAGAGGTGAGTGTGATGTTAAAAATGGAAAAAAAAGGAAAGTGTAGACCAGTAGTTCTCAAACTTTTAATACAGAGTACCACCTGAGAAACTATTGAGCTCTCTGAGTACCACCATGATGACCAATTTTAAAATATAGCCATATATGCCTTCTCAATTAGCTTTAAACACACAGAGATGTTTATTCCTTATTGTGGTTATTTATTGTTACCTGAATTTCATTTAAAATGTTGTAATTATAATGCATTGTCATGCATTGACAAGTCATGACGTTCCCCCGCGTACCACCAGAGAGCGCTCGCGTACCACCAGTGGTACGCATACCACAGTTTGCGCACCACTGGTGTAGACGAAGCAGATCTGAGGCATCAAACATGACCAGTGTTGCCAAATCCTCTTGAAATAAACAACCTTGGTCTTTTTTATTTATTTATTTTTTTCTTTTTTGAAGTGGTGGTCAGTGTGCAACCTCTGGTTTTACTGTGTGATGTCACTACTAAAAAATATCTCAAATAATTTCTAAACTAATATAATTCGCTGTAATGTGTTTAAGTCTTTCTCCTTCCGGATGTTTTGAAAATGTCAACTTAAAGGTAACATACTTTCCTCATCCTAACCACCTCACTTTTAATTCCTAAACCTAACCGGTTGCTTTTTAGTGCCTAATCTTAACTAAGCCAAAGGCAATAAGCAGCATTTTAAAGCTAAAGTGAGGCTTCAAACTGAAGAGGGAGTAGAAAATACTCAGGTAGAAAGTCAAATATCCCATTTTATATTGTGGATAGCTGGGAAATGAGAGATGCCTCTGCTCCCTGTCTGGATAGATAAAGTGGGATATACTGCTGGGCTGGACAAATTAATCTTTTTTTTAAACTGTTATGATATGTGTTATTTATGAAAAAATTACTCTTAAAGAGGCACTTCTGATGACACCCTTGAACAGACTTTAATCATGGTTCATTCAACATTTTTAATATGACTTTTGGCCAAGCTAGCTACTAAGAGACATTATGACACTCCATGTCACCCTGTTGCCAACAAATACAAGAGGAAAGGTGTCGATTTTTTAAAAGAAAAATACAAAACTGGCCCAGCTTGAAAGCATCAGATTGTATTAAACAATTAATCAAAATTCCCTGCATCAGAACAAAAATAGAAATCACCCGTAGAAGCTACGGAGCTCTAAAAACACTGTCCAATCAGTGTGTGACTCTAACAAAGTCATTGGACCTTTTGGCTTTTCTGTCCAAGTCTTTTTTTTCAGTGATCAGACAACAGGTGTTAGTTTTTTCTGACTCTTGCTGGTTTTTCAGGCATCTCCTACCAAGCCTTTAATATCGATAACATTCTCTGATATCTCTTTGAAAATATCCAGATACAAATAGAAATTGAACCCTGATACGAGTTGATTTCTGTCAATATACTGGCCATTCCTTACGTAGAGCAATTTTCAATGAAGTTCAGTTCATCTGAATTGAATTATGAGCACACACCTTTTTACTTCAAACCTTTTTTTTTTTAAAACTATAAGAAATTCCTGTAACCAGCACTGAGCTCAACCTGAACCGCCTGCAGTTGCAGAAGGCAGTTTTATCGTTTTATCGGATGAGACCTTCACCGGAGAGGCAGCTGAGGTTATTGTTCTACTTTTTCTTCTGAAGTAAAACCAATCCCCCGACTGAGCCAGTGACAGACCATGAAACACCTGCACTGACTCCATGTCAACGGTGTTTTTACCCGGGCGTGTTTCAATAAAAGGCCATTCTCTGTCGACTTTTATGTAACAGATATTACATAAAGAACCTTTACAGAAGTATGAAAATTGGGTGCATAAGTTTGAAGCCTGAGGTTTGGGGGTGTTTACAGACTGTCAGTGACCACAGCGGGATCTCCTATGGGCTCCAAATTACATTCTCACAGCAGTTGAGACGAGCCAAACAATTGAGCACATGCGCTTTTGACAATCCATCACAGACCAAACTGAATCGTGTCAGCACTACGGAGCGGCGGCGCTGGCATTTTTGGATGGCAGCAAGACAGCTTTATTATATAAAGAAGACAGAAGAGTGTTGTGTTAGTAAAACAGGATGTAATTCATTTGAGAGCGAGATGTTGATGCATCAAGTGCCACATGTGGCAACGTAGAGGTGATCGGGTTAGGAAATAAAATCCAGCTGAAATCGATGCAATGTCCTCAGGAGTATAGAGAAACATGCAAGCGCATGCAGAAGATTTGGGTAATTAACTCTGCTGTGAAAGACAGAATACTGATTAGGCTGGAAAACAAGGTGATGTAGGGCTTCACACTGAGAGCATCTTGGCCCAGTTGAATCCATTTTTAAAACAGATTTGTAGGTGTTTTTTTTTTCTTTTTGGCATGAAGGAGAAATGATGTTGGTCACTTCGCGGCTGTGTCATAAATAAATAATGCTGTTAATTCTTTCCAACGTTGCAGCCACTTCATGAGCGCAGTTTCAGATAATTGAGTGAGTCAATCTGGGGATGATAAATTTTGATAGCAGCGAGTCCATTAATCTCAGCGGTGCGGTGCTTTGGTGAAAGTTTTAAAAACTATCTGGTGAAAAATGATCTGAAATTTTAGACGATCTCTCTCTCTCACTGTGATAAAGCATGAAAGCAATTTACCAAATTTCCACTTCCTCTTTTAACTTTGGTTCCCTAACCAAAAAAAAACATTTGAAAATGTTTAAAGCAACTAGTGTTGCATCGATATGTTTCCATTGTCTGTTTAGAAGAACTTGAGTTCACTTTCCCATATGGTGCAGTTTGGTTCTTCTGGTGTGAACATGGCAATCACATTTGGATGTGGACCAAAACAATCGGACTAAAACCCTCGAAGCTAGGTGGTCTTAATCAGTACTCGAGTTGAGGGGGGATGAGGGCGGATGGCATCCCCCCTGAAATAAAAATGATCAAAATCATCCCCCCTGTAAAACTGCTCATCAGGCAACAAAAATAAGTGAAGATGTTAGCTAAAATTCAGAAGTCTTATTTACAGTGTTTTATTTTGATAATGAATTTACACCCCTGCCCCTTCCACTTTTTTTTTAAGGTGAAAAACATTGACCATCCCCCATGAATTTTTTTTACAACTCGACTACTGGTCTTAATTTGAATCAGCTAAATCATGTAGTTTACAGTTCTGCATGATTAATACACACAAAACCATCAGACTATGGGGGCTGTACATGCAATGCCAGGAGACTCCACTTGGGGGCAGAATACCCCTGCCCATTCACAGTTCACTGTTCGCACTGTTCGTTTTTTTACCTCCGACAAGGAGATTATGTTTTTCCCCGCGTTTATCTGTTGTTTGTTTGCCTGTGTTCATGATAACTCAAAAAGTTATGGAGAAATTTTGATGACATTTTCAGGAGTTGTCGGAAATGTGAAAAGGAAGAACTGATTTCATTTTGGGTGTGATCCGGAAGAAATCCTGGATTCTGGATCACTTTCAAATTTTCGATAATTGTTGCGCTTGGCGGAGGTTTGTGCTCGCCGAATGCTTTTCTAGTTTATCATATATTTGAATTTGTGGTAGCCTCCAGCAATTTCATGAATTTCTTAGGACATTTTTTTTTTTAGCAGGAAAACACTCACATTCAGCCTTACTGGTAAATAATTTTAAAATAGCAATGTTAGTCAATATAAAATAAAAAATTAGAAAAGAGAGAGATGATACAGTACGTAACTTCTTTAACTACCTTAAATGTTTTTAATTGATCATTACTACATCATTACTGTATTAATGAGTAAGAATGTCTCTTGAATGTGTTTGGGAAGTGTATTTTAGCGTATATAATATCATACATTGGCCTTTTACAGCTACATCAATAATTCATGGATTTTTGGGATTCGCGGGGGGAGGAAGGAACGTAACCCCCGCAAATAATAAGGGTATACTGCAGTGGTGTGCAAACTGTGGTACGCGCGGAAAATCATGACTTTCCACATTTTTTCCACATTTTCGCTTAAAAAAAAAATCGGAAATACAATGCATTATAAATACGTTTCAACCGAAATGTGTAGCTTGAGATCATTAAAATTGTCTTATAAAAAATATTTGTTACATATTCAGTTGCAGTGCAGATGTAACAACTTTTGAGTGTTTATTTTGCTCCGTATGAGAGTATGAGTATGTGAGAATTGTTGGACAGAGTTGTAACTGTCTGATTCAGTAAAGTAACAATTCAGGCAACAATAAATGACCACAATAAGGAATAAACATCTCTGTGTGTTTTTAAAGCTAATTGAGAAGGCATATATGGCTATATTTTAAAATTGGTCATCATGGCGGTACTCAGAGAGCTGAACAGTTTCTCAGCTGGTACGCAGTATTAAAAGTTTGAGAATCACTGGTTTACTGTATACAACAAGGCAACACTGGTGGAATAAGAAATTATTGTTTTGCTTTTGTTGCGGCCACAGCAGAGAAATCAACGCCGGCACAATTGGAGGACAAGTGCTAAATGTGCGCCGCTGGAATAAGAGTTTGTTTCACTCTTTTTGCTGACGACGGAAACTGAAGTCAAGAAACACTGACAGTACATTTGTATGTTCTCTGCGTTGTTTGCTGACTCGTTGCATCAGATCGCCCTCTTTATTTAGTATAACACCGTTGTACTGAATAAAGGGGGCGTATACTGAATAACAACCCAGCCTGTTACTGGAGCCTGACTGGTCACGTTGGGTCAGCTGCTGCATCTACTTCCACTAGCATCTCTAGCATATCAGTTGATGTTGCATCTCGTGTACATATCAAGTATTTTTATGAGTGCACAACTGACATGCCAAACGAATGCAGGATGCGCATCACGGAAAGTTCTCGGTGTACACTTGAGACTCTTGATCTTTCTTTTTCAGTCAGAAAAGGAACCGGACCAACTTGAAATGCAACAAGTCTGCAAACTAGGTGTGAAAGCACACTAAAATCTCTGAGCTTTACTTTGACATTTACATGAAAAAAGCTTTGCTATTTGATTTTACAATCAAGTTGGATGAATATTAGACATTCAGGACCTTGAAATAGTTGGTCTTAAAGTCAATAATCACAACAAAAGAATGGTGGAAGTATTTTGAAGTACTACTGATGAAAAAGTAAGTAACAGGTAAAGGGAGGCAATTGCCATGAGGCAATTATTACATAATTGCAAAAGATTTCCATCAGCTGCATGGACAAAGCGAGGACAGATGCAGTGTTGGAGGTGATGGACGTCTGCATTCTGAGGGGAAAAAAAATCCAATAATTGGTCTGCAAAAATGCCTGAAGTGACAGGAAAATTAAATACAGCCTAACTCACTGTGAAGGAAGACCCACCAGTAGTCAAAAAAGTCAATCTGGCCTACAGCAGAGCATGTGTGCAGTTAATTGGAGTTATCACAGGTTTTAGAGAGAGAGGACCGGTAAAGTAATGAAGAATCATTTTGTCTTTGCAGGTAAAGTGTCAGTCAGTTATTTTTTAAGCACTGCTGAGATGCAACTTAACATTCATTCACTTAACATTCACCCTTTTGTGGGCGCACCACCTGTGGGAGGGGCGCTATGAGTTGGGTACATTGAGACATGGGTGGCAGCCAAAGGCGTGAGCCTCGTCATTGTGGCCCTTGGCCGCCAAAACTGGCACTTGGCCAAAAATCACATAAAATTTAAACATCCCAGAAATTTCTCAATGAGCTAAAGATAACTGCTTTAAACTTGTGCTAGTGGCTTTTATTACTGAGGTTCAAAGACAGGACAGTGAAGGAGAGGTACAGCCGAGGGTCACAAGCCGAATGTTGAACCTGCGACCTCTGCAGGATGACTCAGCCTCAGTACATGTGGCCCTCCGTTGAGACTTAACCCAGATGGTGATTAATGTTTGGCCTAAATGTGGCCCATGTTTTCTTTGTCCTACATTTGGACTTAGCTGACTGTGCTGACTCAGGGTCAGACATACCAGCCTAAACTCAGTCACATATCCTCCAGATATGGCCCAAATCGGCATTTTCTGTTGGCCTTAGAGCAGTGGTTCTTAACCTTGTTGGAGGTGCTGAACCCCACCAGTTTCACGTGCACATTCACCAAACCCTTCTTTATTAAAAAATAAAATATGATCTTTTTTCCAAATTCAAGACATAGGCATATGTTTTACTGGTGCACAAAATGAACCAACATTAACACGTTGTGCATTAACATCACTGTGTTCAAGGAACAAAACAAGTACAATGCATGAACTGCATGAATTACATACCTTACTGATTATTCATTGTATTTATCATTCATTTTCTGAACCCACTTTATCCTCACTAGGGTCACGAAATATAAAATATGATATTTTTTTTTCAAATTCAAGACATGGGTATATGTCTTGAATTTTGCCAGTGCTGCACTAAAATTGGTTATCTTGGCATTGCAAATCATGCAGATAGGACGCTGACTCCCATCACCATATTGTACATAATCGTCCGACCAGTTTCTTTTTGTGCTCGACATAGTTAGTATGGATTAAAATATTAAAGAAATCCCACGATGTACCATCACGACAGTCACAAGTCGACTACTGAGCAAACCAAACTCCCTGCAGCACAGATTGGCCAAGCAACGTGATCACCTGTACCAAGTGATGGCCGAGCGGGGCGTGTCATCATGAATCATATGAGTCAGGTCCGTGTCTTGATCTCCGCCGAACCCCTGAGGCTGACTCACCAAACCCCTGGGGTGCTATCGAACCCAGGTTAAGAACCACTGCCTTAGAGCCATGCTTGACCAGGGTCAAAACAGTTGGACCAACACCTGTCCCACATAACACTTATTTACTTGGAAATGCTGAGCCATATGTGCTAAAATTAGCTCAAGTTAGGCCGAAATGTGTCTTCTATCTGGGATGTACAGGGTAGATTAGGAGAATCAAGTTGAAGTTTGAAAACTCATTGCTAGTGCGTTGGAAGTTCAAAATCATTTCCCACTGTTAAACAGTTTAGTCTCATAACCATCCATGCCTTCTCCTCCAAGGGTGGAAATGCATAGCAGCCAAACCAGGAAGTCAGCTGTTTTAACTTAAATTCTGTTAGCGTGAGGCATTTCCACAAGGCTGTGGGTAATATTTCTGGCTTAGAACACAAAAGATTACTGTTTAATTATCGTTTTATTAGTTTTCTTTTTGCCATGATCAGCTCTCTTCTCAGCCATGCTGGAATTCACTCCATTATGAGTGTGCACTGAGTTTCTCCAGCTAAGTGAAGCGTGCATTAAAGGATAAATTTAAATGTTGTGTTTGCAAACAGCACTATTATCATTATTCCCACAGGACGGCTTAAGGTGAACAGATTTTATGAGCTGTGGTCGGAGATTTGTGGTTATACAACTGACACAGAAAGGTGGAAATAAGATCGGGGGAAGAGGAGACCCATTGGATCTGATGTGAACCTAAATTCAAGTATAAACAGAACTGGTCAAACCTTATGTGACGTCACCCATTGTTCTTCTGAGGAGTTGATTTAAAACTACTATTTGAAAACTAATTACTGGAGCTCTGACCGACCCTCGACTACCCAAAGCATGGCTAACCCTAACTCTAGCCCTAATCACACTGGTCTGGTTAGTCAATCTAGACGGGTCCAGGCCAGCTTGGAGGCTAGCCTTGGGCTGCTACCAGGGCTTGAGGCTAACAAGCTAGAGGTCATCCTCTAGATAGAGGCGGTAGCAGCGTTTAGCCTTCTGGGCCTACCCAGAGCTGGTTGAGGCAGTGCGTTAGTATGATTAACAGCACAATTAGTCATATATGCCCTGTCAGCTCCTTATTCACAAGGTTAGATGTTAAGTTGATCAATAATGCAAAGTGCTATATAACAATGGCGATGACAGCTAGCTGTTGCCACCATAGACTACGACGTAGCTGTCTTTCAGAAAACCAATTCTGCAATAAATATTTGGCCTTTTTTTCTTAATTATTAAGAAAATTAAAAAAGATTAAAAAAAAAAATGAAAATAGAATATTTGGCTTTATGTAATTTTAACTGAGGTACAAAAACTTCGCCCCTATACAGTTGTCACGGATGTGAAATCCAGCTATTGAGATGAAAATCATGTTTTGTACTTTATGTATCATCTTATTTCTGCTGTGACGTTTGACACTTTAACACAGGAAATGACTTTCTGTCTACATGCGGCCCTGTGATGGACTGTTGACCTATCCAGGGTGTACCCCAGTCTTATGGCCAGAAAGAGCTGGAATAGGCTCCAGCAGATCCCCATGACCCTGCTTATGACTTATACCATAACAGGTATGGATGGATGGATGGACGGATGGATGGAACCAGCCCCTAGCAGTCATTTTTAGGAACTACATATATTGCCACTACCACAATGATGAACTGTACTCTAAACGTTCAGTGTTAAAGAGCTGCCTTATTTCTTGGGCTGTTTTTAGAATTCAGATATATCTCCTCCAGGACTATTTACCCTCGAGTTCCTGGGGTGGAACATTTTGCTCTAATATATATCTTTTTTTCCACAAATAATTTATCAATAACAGTCAAAAGTCTTAAGATGTTAAGCTGCATGTTGCATTTTACTGATGTATTCTTCCACTCTTTAATGCTTTTAGTAGAAAACATAAGTCTGGCACCCTGTAATGACTGTATATCAGTAGAAAAACATTAAAGTATTTCTTTCTTTTTCTTTTTTTTTTCTTGATAAGTAACATTTTGTCCACAGTTCCATAGACGACCACCAGGTGCCACTGTTAACTCACAACAACCAATCCCCCCAAGTCTGGTAAATCCCTCCCCCTTTCTACCTCTGCTCCTGCACTCCTTTTATGCCTCCCTTGTTTTCTCCCCCTTTCTCTTTTCTATCCCTCTTTCCCTTCCTCATTTTTTCCCCCTCAAACAAAGTAATTGCCTGCAGCACAGCTCAGAGTCTCTCACTCCGTCTGAAGCTGATCAGACTCCAGCCAGTCAATCATTGTGCTCCAACACAACAGTGAATAATACGTCATGTGGTTCAAGGAGTCACTGAAACCTGTTGTTGACATGTGTGGCATGCGAAAGCGTGTGTTTGGCGTGTGCATGCGTGGACACATTTGCAGCTCTGGCGCTCAGCGGTGGTTAAAGTCAGACAGCTGGAACTGTTTTTGGAAGATTGGTGTCATATTTCTGCATGGCGTGGGGTACATGTGTCGCCACCGTGTACACACACATGAGATTAGTGACAGACATTAATCTCCTCCCAGAATTCATCTGTCACTCACATATCTATAATTGAGCAGGGGTCAGTATGGGGTCTGGTCCTTTTTCGCATAGAGAGCTGAATTTTTATCATCATCATTATTATTTAATCTATTTCGTCTCCCTCTTGTGCACATATTTACAAGGGTGTGTGCAGTCAGTGTACAGTGCACAGCCTCTGAGAGAGAGGAATGAAATCAAACACTGCCGTGGATGTATATTGGCTTGGAAACTCCAGAAGCTGTGTTGCAAGCACTCCGAGAAAGGATTCTGATTTTCTAACTACTGACCAAATAGCTACGAGAATGTCATTGCTCTGCAATTTGATGATGAAAGAAAGCACGACAGGGAAAGGTGGAAACGGGTAAATAAAAGTGTGTAAGGACAGCAGACTTAGAAGTCAGTGAAGGTATGCGTTCATCCGATGCCGCAAAGAGGACAAGTCAAAGCAAGACTCAGCCAAGATAGATAGTTGCAAAAGCGCCCTAAAGGGAGCGTGGCAACGTGTCAAATATGATCTCGTATAGATTTTCATATGCTAATCTCTTGAATTAATTGGAAGGCGAGAAGTAAATACTGCGTCGGTGCTCCCATGATATCAACAGCACTTCACTTGTGAGAGACTGCAGGAAAAACAAGAGCGCACGGAGGACTTGCACCTGCTGGAAGGAGTCCAGCAGGTGCAAGCTAAGCTAAGCTATGTAAACATGACAGAAGCTGTCAAAAACACAAAGACAGGACTGTGAGTAAAGCTGTGCTTTCTAGGTCAAGTGATGGGAGATGAGCCCAAGAGAATCTTTTCCTCATTTATCGTTTCCATGTTATGTTTGAGATCCAGACTCGGAAGAATTCCATGTATTATTCATGATGTTTTGATGATTCATGTTGACCTCAAGAGGACTGAACAACACCAGTCGGAACCAGAGTGTCTTTGCATGCTAAAGGAGAAGTGAAGGCACAAAACTGCAAGTAGTTAGAAGGCAAAATTTTAAAGTGCTTGGCTATTCACATCTGTTCACAGCTAGCTGCGAGCTTGAGGAAACAGGAATAATTCCAGAGAATCGACTGTCCTGGAGAAGTGACTAGCACTTTGTCTGCAATTAAGTCTTTTTTTTTTTCCTCATTTACTACTTTTATGTCTTGTTGGTTTGTAAGCAGCTGTACACATTTATTTTTATTGGACTTGTATTTTTTGTTTGGAGAGAAACTTTGGAAAAATCAACCTCTACTTGAAAAAAGAAAATGAAAAAACGCATTATCGGCTAGCGATAATGTCGTTGATTTGAAAGGATGGGTTCACTTGATATTGGGTTGGAAAATTGTTATTAATCATATAAAAAAATGCGAATGTATAGATGCTGTGAAGGGTTTACAGTGCTTATTTTATATACGCACTCTTTATACAGTATGAGGGGCCTTGTTTTTAAAGCTCTTCTATCAACACAATCAATCCATAATGTTTACATGAATTCTGCACATATGCACAGGCCTATTTAATTTGTCCTGTATCACAACACAATCCACTACACAACACCCTTCACACTTCACAACCCAGCACACACCACACCCTCACTGTCGTGTCTCTTTAATTGTCTTGTCTTTAAATGTCTCACTGCTGGTGTTTTTTTAGACCTGCTCTGATGGAATCAGGATTTAATATGTAAGAATTAACTGCCAGACAGTGTTAAAATGAATGCAAAATAAGGTATACATGCCCACGAACATGATGATTTTTGATGAATGTGCCTGGAAAATGTATTTCTTTGTTGCTGTAGAACCAAACACTTGTAAGCGAATAAATACATGTGTAGAGAAAGACACAATATAAAAACACGAAAATATATTTAAAGCGGCACCACAGGCACAAAATACAAAAAGAAACAAGTTCTTAATTCATGAATCAGCAAACAAATAATTTGCTTCTTAATTTTCCAACACTGGATTCTTTATATGAAAAGCATACACTGATTCACAGACAACTCATGTTCCAAACCTGATTGAATTTTAAATGGGATTTAACAGGGAGCATAATAAGCAGACACACTGCTTTCACATATAGTTGTTGTTGTTTCAGTATGTCAATTAAATTTGTATAATTGAACATTTCAGGCTTGATTCACATGCAATGTGCTAAAGGGGGTATTTCTTTTATTTATTTGTTTATTTTTTTGGAGTTGGGTTGCATGAAATATTTATGAGCAGTCACAGAGCTCTCAGGAATTCTCACAGGGAACGAAGCTAACAGCTACTCAGATTGAGGGATGTAGAGGAGCTGATTTTCACCCTCTAAAATAACTAACCTCATTAATTTAAGAGGTAATTGTAGTTTATTATGTGGTAGATTCTTTATCATTTGTTCTAGTCAAGATGAAGTAATCTGGGGAGATGTGTACTGCTGCTAGCTTAGTGGCAACAGCTGCAGTTAGCTTAGTGGCAACAGTTGCAATTAGCTTGAGATTTAGAGTTTAACTGTTGGTAAGAGTCATGTGAACTCTCAAAGCTTGAACAGGTTAGCTTGATCTTAGTTTCTATATCCTCAAATATGTGTCATACCAACAACTAAATGGACGTTTCTCGATATCAATTACGCCAAGTTGGGACTTGTGGATTTAATTATTGGCAGGTTTGACTCAGGAGAATGTAGTTCAGTCTTTCTGTAATTACAACAACAGTGTATTTAATGGCATCACTGATCAGCTAGCAGACTGACATGCATTCAAAAACATCCATAGTTTCACTGAACATAAAATAAACAGTCTGAACATGAATACAACTCAAAATCGACCAAACCCTTATGAACCCCCAAATACTGTCAGTTTATATGAGGTGTCTTTGAATGGGTTTTATGCTTTTCAAATTAATTCACTTCAGTTTAATTAAATTCAGTTAAATAATACTTTCATTCCTTAAAGGGAACATTGCTGATACTGGCATCATTTAAGCTTCCTCCAAAAGTCATAATTGATGGTTACAGCTGTGGGCACAAATGAAGTTTGGTGGATACGAAAAGAAAAGAAAAGAAAAAGCAATAGCCTCATTCATGAAATCTGTGAGTCGATTGTTACTAAAACCATACTGAGGATTCAGGAACTCTGAGTAAAACCCAGATTTGTTCATAAGAACTCGTGTGCATTAGTGAAATCCAAATGATAGCAGGTCGGTAGCGTGCTCCTGCAACTCATTAATTTGCATAAACCCCACTAGTAAAATTCACTGAACTCACAGTTTACACAGAAATTCGTTCTGCTCTGGTTTGATGAATGAGGCCCAATGTCTTTTTCCCTGTGTATTTTCTTAAATCTGAAACGTGCAAGTTTTAATAGGACTCTAAGCAACACAAGGAGACATGTATCTCACTTTGTGCTCTTATTTTGTTGATATTTAACCTTACTTAGGTCAACACAGTCAGAAAGGCAGAACAGTTAATTTCATGTAGGTTTAGGGTTGCCAACCGTCCCTTGAAAAACGGAACCCTCCCCTATTTATAAACTAAAGTACGAGTCTATAAATAGGGGAGGGTTCCGTTTTTCAAGGGACGGTTGGCAACCCTATGTAGGTTGCACTGACTCTAAATTAAATCTTAAAATCCTAGTTTTCTTCACGCCCCTGAAGTTAGCTTTTCGTTTGGTAGCCAAAAAGGCTACTGCCAAATAGTGAGCTCAGAAGTGAACGCTAACTTCAGGTTCTATGTACTTCTGGTTTCCCAGGCAGTTTTTTATTTTTATTCTTTTATTATTGCAGATCAGCTAAATCTGCGTGACACCACAGTCACGTTAAATTTCAAGCTCGACTGCATGTTAAACTAAACTAAGCTAATTGGGTTAAAGTGCAGCTAAAGTGGCCAGATGCTAAGTTAGGGCCTTTGTAACTAAACCAGGAAAGATGCCTTGATTTAAAAAAAAAAAAAAAAATTACGCAATACTCCACTTGTATGAAAAAAATAAACTCCCTTGTACACAGTTACACGTACACTGATCAGAAAAGTTGTCACACAGTAAAGGAGGGCTGTCTCAGATGGTTTATTTAGTTATTTTTCAACACATTTCTCTAGATCCTCACTTGACAACTGCAGAAATAACCCCTGTGATTCAATTTCTTCTGGTTGAGAAGTCAAGTAATGAAGAAATACAAAGAAATGTGGAGCGGAAAAGAGAAAAGAAAGAGGGTATTGTATGCAGATGACAGGGGGAGACAGAGTTGTTTTCAGATTTACATACCTTGCTGCTGTTTGCTGCTCTCAGAGGGAGGCAAGCAAAGAGAGGCCTAATTAACACAGAGAGCAGAGTGAGTGTTCGTGATCCAGCAGCATCACTGCCCTGCCTTTATACTGCCAATCCGACGGGAACGAAGCTCTCCTGAGCTGCTGTGCCTCCTCTCTGAATCATATACTGAATTACTATGCACTCTATCTGAATACACAACATTTTCTGCTTAAGACCCATCATCTGTTATATGCGCGAGAAGTATTATATACACAGGGGTTGCACTTTACAGATGTATAATAATTATCTTAACCATGCCTTTAAGTGTAATTATGAGGAATATCATTTGTTTTACTTCATTATATTTCATTATTATGAATTGGAAAAAAAAAAAAAAAAAAAAGAGACAGGACATTTGGGGACATTTTTTTTGTAATCACTGACCTTTTTTGGACTGGCAGTCCTTAAGGAAAGCTTGCTCCTAATGAGGCAGAATGTGCATACTGAGTTCCTGGTTAGGCATATAGATAAGGTGTGATTACATTAATGTCAAGGTTAGGAATAAACTGGTAAACGATATTAATGGGTGTTAGGGTATAAGTTCTTTTAAATTTGACAGGTTAACAAATATATTGGTTAATATTGTGCCAGTCAAGGGATTAAACAAAGAGCCAGAGCTCACATAACAACATTTCATTTTGCATCACAAGTACTGCAGTAAGTTTGCTCTGCGTAATTTTAAAAAATGTATTCACTCAAGGTTGCTCTGAGCCATCAGTTTGAGCTGACTGATATTCATTTTCAGTGGTTTTGGTAGGTAGCTCTGGTAGGGAAGAGAAATGTGAAGTTAAGATGACTGTTATTTGTGTAGATGATAAGTCATTATGTCACTGTAAGTGCGATAAAAGCTTCCAAACATGTGTCAAGTTAGTCTAAAAAAAAAAAAAAAAGATGGGCAGGCATCCACTTCTGGATATGAGGATAAAATACAGTATTTGTGTTACTGTCATAACCAAACTGTTCAATTTCAGTCCATAAATAAAAAAAAGCAGTTCACAGCAACAAGAATGCTCAAAGGGAAGCATTTTAACTATGATGGGATAGTTTTTATTTTAATGCAGTTTCTGCAAAATGCCATTTTAAGCTCTGAGGGGTTTTTAAGCTGTGTTTTTAGAGAAATTTATGCTGCATATATTGTCAGTTATTATCAGTTTAAGCTGAAGTGTATGACATTGAATCACTGGCTATGGAGCAGGATATTCACATATTTTGGAGGCACCATGATTTTTTTTGTACTTGCTACTTAAGTGAAGGTGAGGACTATTCAATTGAGTCACATTCACACAGATCATGGTGCAAAGTTATTAATAATCGAAATGAACTGAATAAACTGAATTTCTGCCAGAAACTCCAATCATTACACAGTGGAAGCCGTTTACGCATACTGCATGTACATTTATTCAAACAAACATTTTGAGACATTTAAAAAGTCAAATGCACCTTAAAAAGTTTAGAATGTCAGTTGAGTCCCATTAACCCAACCTAACAAAGGCAACAATACAGAGGTGACCTCAGGGAAGGACTTGAAAAAATGTCAGGGCAGATGGAAGCTGTTAAATGTGCCATTTTCTGTGCCTTTTCCTGAAGCAACTGTGCTGAGTGCAAATTTCTCTTTTGGCTTTCAAGTACATTTATGCTCACAAAGGATCTCGGCTGAAAAATTACCACTTCATACTCATTTTCCTTTTTCCCATCTGCTGCATCTGTATATGACATCCTCGACACTCTCCAAAAAATTCAGAATCTGAATTCCATTTTGCAAATTGGTATTACTTAATTTGCATTAAACTGCCAAGGTCTTAACTTGCTGATTTTTTTTGTTACTACACTCTGTCCTTGCTTTATTCTGTCAGAAATAAGTTGCCTTATAATTTTTCATCAGGCTGCACATTTAGGATTAAGCTAATGTTATGGCTGTGCAACTGGCTACAAAGTGGAAATGTTAAGTATTTGTGCATCTTAGCCAGGGGTTTTAGTGATGGCAAAGGAGGCTGGAGGATCAGCCAACCGCTGGAACACCAAGACTCAAAGGCATGCTGCGTCCTGCTTACTGCTTTCCCATTTCTGGGCATCACCATCACAGACATCATGCTGGCCCGAAATACGAGTCAATCCTGCTAGGTTTTTATGCGACTGGGCCCCATGGTGAATACACATTAGCATTTCATTCCTTCACAATAACAGGCTTGCGGTGTGGCCATCTGTTGACTGAATTTGCGAAGCCAGGTGTGCTTGTACTCAATTGTTTATGCCTTTTATTTGGAATCAAATAGTGTTATTAATGCTAATTTGCACTGTGATGCTGGCCACAGTCGGAGCTTGTACTCTGGCACACACATACGTGGTGAATAAGCTGAACTTTGTTTTCATGAGGGTGATCGTTTTCAAAGGAGTAGGTGTCAGTATTTTTTAACTGGTAGATATCACATCCTGGACAGCAGCTTTTAATATCCTCCCTCCTATAAAATCTACTACATAAGGGCCCCTGGCAGAGTCTTGCTAAGGTATGGATGATTTTATTGGTCCCTCACCTATAAACTTAAGCAGCTTATGTCCCAGCTGAGGAATGAGGAACGGGACCTCTTTAAGCATCTTTTCTTTAAAATCAGAAACATTAGATTGCTTTGTTTCAAGGCTATAATTCATGTTTTGATTGTGTGAGATCAAATGACCATGAAGCCATATCTTTAAAGATATGGCATCAGTCCCACTTCTGTAATACCTGCCTACATATGGGATTTCGCTGATTATCGGATCAAAGGTAAGACGTATGAAGTTAGCCAACTGGAGATGAATTGGGCCATATTTTATAATACCTTGCCAATTACCCCCTTTCAATAAACCAGTCCCATGGAGACCCGCTTCTTCCCTTCACCTCTCTTCCTCCTACAGCAAATTGAGAGTGTCTACAGGAATAGTGACTGGAAATCAATGGCCTTGCTTGTTCTGGGGAGCAGTTTCCACCTGCATGTGTAGCAGCTTTTATTCCCCCTATTAGAAGACAAGCAGCATGTTGAGTTACTTCAGTTGTATAAGAAGAGAAAATTGATTATATGTATGAAGATATGAACAATGCACTTTTTCCCCATCACCCTTTTAAAAGAAAAATGTTTTGCCACTCTTACTATGACTGTTTTTTTTTTGTATTCTTTTTTTTTTTGTGTGGTTACAATCAGGATGGACCCAAGACATTTAATATTTTTTCTGTCAGCTTCGTTTCATTTGTTGTAACTAATAGTCATTTCCATTTAAGGCCGGTAGCACGTGCCAAAAAACTTTGGTATTCAGTACAGCTTGGTCCTAGTAAGGTACTGAAAGAAAGAATTAATATTATTTCAAACAGGTGATGTCAAAAGATAAATAATCAATAATGATTTAGTATAAAAAATGGATTTCAAAGCAGGAACTTGGGGTACTTCTAGTAGGCAGGAACTGTAACACGGCACATCCTTTGGTCCATTCAGCTGTTTTCTTTTTACAGTGATGGACCTGGTAGGATCCACTGACTTAGCAAACTACCACTATATACCACTTGGTGGCAGTAGTGAACCACATTCGCTGGTACGAAAGTGCCAACTAAAATAGAAGAATATGGGTCAAAAGGAGAATATGGCAGAGAAAAAGAGGGAGGAAAAATACAGTAGAACAATGAGATTAGCATCGACGAAGCTGAGTTCTCATTTAACACCACCACAGGAATGCAGCAGAGATGGCTCGTACTAAAACGAGACAACAAGATGGCTGAAAATATCACGTCAGCATGTTCAGTCAGCTCAGAGCCAATAAGTTTCTCAAAAATTGTCATTAGAGGGCCGTTTCTGGTAACAGAGGTAGAGAACACCTCTAGGTCCTGTTAAACTACCCCAACCCTCACTAACTGAAACTCACCTTTTGTGGAACAAAGATGGACTGACGAGCTCCACTTTATCAGCAAATGTGGGGAAAAAAATCATTGAAATGTTTAAAAACAATCCTCCTGAGAAACCAATTCCTTCTACAGTGCAGTCTATCACTAAATAAATCAGGAAAACTGGAGGAATTTCAGTGAGTGAAAGGCAAGTGCGCAAGCTTCAGTAGCATACCAGTGACCAACGGGTCCCTCAGACGGCACTGCATCAAGAACCGTCATTCATCAATAGCTTATATAATCATACGAACAAGAGATAACTGTGGAAAATCTTTGTGCAGCAATAACAACATAGAGCTAAATTCACAAATGCTATTCTCAAACTTTTTTTTTTTTTTTTTTTAAAGCCATCTGTTAACCTACTCCAGAGGTGGTGTCAGCGTCTCTGGGCTCGGAGGCATCTGGTATAGATCAAAACACAGTGGAAACTTGTATTGTGACCAGAAGAATTTAAATTGAGTGAAGATGAAAATCATTAAGCCAGGCTCCACAATACAGTAGGGTTGTAGCATAGTGATGGTAGCGCTAATGCAGAAAAGTACATTGAGATTTTCACTGAGTTCCATTTGAACTATTTGCAAGAAAGAATGGGATGAAAAAAAAAAGAAACACATAATTGCTTGGTGAACTCAATGCCAAAGTGCCTTGCAAGGACTAAAAAAAGGAATGGCAACATTACAAAGTAGTAAAAGCCTTTACTAATCTAACTTTTTTGGACTGTGTTACAGGCCTGAAATGCAAAAATAATTTTACTGTATATTGTCAAATAAAGTGAAGTTGATGACAGAAAAAAACAACTGTGTCTGATCAGAGGACACTAGACTCGAGTTCTTTGAGCCTATCTGTTACTCATTATTCTGAATAAATTTAACTCTCCCATGTATCTATTGAGTTTATTTTAAAATTTAACCCTTTACCAGTGCTAAGAGTAAAGACTTTGTATTTTCAGTTTTACAGCTTCTTGGGTAGTGTTTTTTTTTTTTTACTAAATTTCTCACATCACACAAAACAATGACATGCTCTTTACTCAGATCAGGAAACCAACATGAAATTTAGCTAATCAGCCACTGCTCAGTCATGTCACACATAGCAAACCGCTCTATGTCAACGCAGGATTGTCAGCATCTCTAGGGGTTAAACTGGGATTTGCCATGCCAGGTGGCCTCCGTGTTGTGTGGTTTGCAGTGGATCCATATAGAAAAATGTGACTGACAACTGACATCATTGAACAAATTGAGTTTATAACTGCATGGACAAAACATGTGACACATCACTCTGGTCTGCACACCCATCAGTCATTCTGCATGCAGCTGGGAATGTGGATCTGTAACAACTGTAACAATACCATCCTTAAAAGATAAAGTAGGGGATGGAGGGGGGTTCAGCCAGGTCAGGTCACCAGTCCATTAGAAGGCTAGACTAGCTAGCCTCATTAAACACTTAATGGAGAAAAATGGCCTCCAATCTCTCACAAGACGTTACTGTATAATTTCTGAAAGTCTAAGATTTCCGTTTCCGTGCCGCATTTTTCTTCCCTGCCTCTTCCATCCGCCTGTCACTCAGGTGGCCGTCTGCCTCTCATGTCTCCCTGAATGACAAGTGAATGAGGTCACCGATCCTCTCGGAAAAGCCTGTAAGTGATTGTGTTGGGGTGTGTAAAAGTGTGTGTGTGTGTTCTTGTGGTTTCAAACGAAACCACTGAGAACCAATAATGATGACTAATTTACAGCTCAGCGTCTAATTATTTATTTAGACAGGTTTTGCCTGTGAATCACAAAGAGAGGATCGTATTATATACCTGCAGTGAAAAAAGATAATTACATAGCTGAGCAACCCATAGGTGTTTAATATGACGGGACACATAAACACCATAAAATAATTATTACTTGGGGGGAATCTCAACTTTTTTAAGACATTGAAACATTAAACATATGTGCTTAAAATATGACTGTAAAACAATGATGTTAAGCTCTTGATTCGTTAGCTTAATAAGTCTGGCTACCAGTGATCCCACGGCGATCCCGCAATGACAGCTTGTTTGCCGTCAATCAAAGAAACCCCCCCAGTTATATATAAATTCTTTGTTTTGTCCCACAGGCAGTGATTCAGAGCGCAGTGCCTGCAAGCGCCGCCTGCTCAGTTTGATTCGTGGGGAGATTACGAGTTCACCCAAAGGTTTCGAGAACACATGACATTTGCATGGAGTCTACTCGCTTAGACATATATCTTACCGTGTCTTGTTCTTTCATTAAAAATGATGAGTGGTGTCAAATTGATTTTTTCCAACTTATAAACCGACCCTCTCCTCCGACATGATTCAAATCTCTCTGATTTGTTCACACGCAGCCTCCGCAGGTTAATGTAAAGTCAATGTACATGCTGCTCGTGGTAGTTTTATTTTGAAAATCCCCTCATGTCTGACCTCCTGCCATCTCAATGTGCTGTGCGTACATTGATGCAGTCTAGCCGCGACCCAGCACCAAAATAGACTCGACCTGCATCCCTCGCGGAGCAGAGCGGTTGGTAGATCACTGCAGGGCGCTTTTGGTGCGACTTCGCTCGTTGACTCGAATAGCTGTTATTTGCCGCAAGCTGGCGTGGTGCTGCTGCTTCACGGCTGTTCTGTGTCTTCAGGGGCTTGAGCTTTACATTGGAGATCAGAAATTGTTTTTGTATGACTTTATATGATAATTTCTGCTTTAATGTTGTGGGATTTTAACATAGGGGGAATCGCTTTTGGAGCATACCCCTAGTGGTCAGTAGAGGAACTGTAACTAAACTCAGTTTGTAGCTGCATCTCCCAGGTCTCCTTCTGCTCTGCTGGTGATCAGCTGAAGTGATAAAGACTTAAAAAAAAAAAAGGAAAAAAAAAACCTACAGTACCTCATGAAGATGGGCAGCTGCTGGATAGTGAGGAGATATTTATTGTACGTGACAAAAATGGTTCTGGCGTAAAACTCGCATACAGTTGCTAGCCTCACTTTTTAAAACTGTTATTCCTTTTTAAAAAAAAATTGCAATAGATAATAATTTTCTTTCAGTTTTAGAAGTATTTTGTTGTAGTTACAATCAATTGCATCCTCTTTCACTGGCAAGAGAAATCTGGCAAGATTTCTCCGTTTGCTTTATGTGGAGTTGGAGGACCTGAAGCTCTTGGTAAACTTATCACTATAAGGCAGCCATTCCCAAACGTCAGAATACCAAAGTCCAATTTGAAATGGGAAAAATCTGCACAGGCCCACCCAAACATTTAATCATAACTGTGATCAACATACAGGACTAGAAGCTATGTTCCGATGTTAATCTAAAGGGTTAACAAATATAGGTAAAACTTGTCATATTTTATGACATATTTTATGATTTATAACTTATATTGTCATATAAGTTAAGATGACAGTAGAATTACACTTAACTGGTTTGTTTTATTACTTCTAAATGTTTTTTTTTAATTGTCATTGATATTTTACACTAATTGAAAAAATATTTTAAAAAGATCAAGGATTTAAAACACATTTTTTTTTTTTCATTTTAATGAGCTCTCACAGCCCACCTGCAGTACCACGACGGCCCACCAGGGGGCCGCGGCCCACACTTTGGGAATCACTGCTATATGGGACTGTGTGTGCATCCAGTTATTGGACTAACACACCATGTGTGAGTTACACATCTTGTTTTAATTTTGTGAGCTATTGCCGTACCGCAGAGGTTCGAGGGATACATATGTCCCCTCGGTGAAAATATTCTGTGCAGAGCCACAGTGATAAAGAGTTTGAGATTATCGCTAACAGCAGCCTCATTTTTCACCTTGTAGTTTTACAAACCTTTATCAGAGACGGCGGAGATTGCCTGTTGCACCGCTGGATTGATTCTCCATCCTCTCCAGCTAACATTTTATGGTGCTGAAAGCTTAACTTCTGTTCCAGAGAGAGGAAAAACTATCGAGGAAAAAAGTCTGTTTATCTGTTGTGGATATTATTATCAAAAAGATGTTATCTCTTAAACCAAACAAAATAAGCAACTGGAATTTAGTATTCATATCATCATCACTTAAAAGTATTTTGTCCTTCCTTGATAGCGAGACCGAGTTAATGAAAAACTGAAAAAAAAAAAGTCGCATCAGAGTCGCGCAGATGGGGTTTCTTAGCTTATCTTCGTTATCTGTTTATTGTGAAACTCAGTCAGACATCAAAGGCTGTCAACAACAAAACGCAGAACTCGGCTGAAGCATTAAATCTGATTTTTCACTCCTAAATTTTTCATATGCCAGTTAACATTTCAGTACTTCCAGTATCTTAAAGCGACTCGCCGAACTTAAAAATACATAGTACGCTGAGAGGTGTTCACCACCTCTCTACCAGCAACATGACACTCAGGAGATGGAGTGTCTGCATCACTTCAGTTCATAACCGCACTCGCGCACACGCCGCAGCCACTTCACCAGCGAAACACATGCAAATTTAAGCGCATTCTCAGAGAGGGCACTCGCACACATATCGGCACACATGCACTCGCGGGCAGTCATCATCCCACTGCTCATCTCTATTCCCCTCGCTGTCCGGTCTAGTCCAGGTTGGTCGTCTGGAAAGTGGAGGAAGGCTGAAACTGTCCACTCTACTTACTATCATTGTCTGGCAGCAAACCTACAGGGTCGCACACAACTTCGCTTCCTCTCACATGCCGCAGCAGGGCCTGATTGATCCTGCCTGGCACCGTAGAGTCCGGTGGAATGAGGCAGCGAAACTGCAACCCTCTGCAGATCTGGCACCGGGCTGGGGTCACGTTGGAAGGAATGGATTCACACGGACTGACGGATGGGCTCGGATTTGAGAAATGTTAGGAAATCATGAGCGTTCAATTGCTCTTTAAGGGCTCACGGAAGATGAAGAGAAGCAGAGCATGCAAATTCTCTGCATATTGTGTATGTAAAGAAGTGAAAATCAAGGCTTAAAAAGAGAACGGTACATTTGCGAGATAGGGATTATTATTCAGCCGTCCTGGCTTTAGACTATTAAATGAGAAGAGCTCAATATTTTTGTTCATTGGCTTTAAAATGAACATCTTCCCTCAATGCTGGCAGCAGCTGCTTCAGTCTTTTGCTGCATATCCCAGAGACATTCTTAAAGAAATGCTTTGCTCTTTTCTTTCAAAAAAAAATCACAAATTTCCAGAGGTTTTAATGAAAAGCATGTGCCACATTTTGGTCAAAATATAAAGGGAATATAATACAACAGCTTCTTTTTCAACATCCTGTTATAGCTCTCTTCATAGCAGCTATTTTAAGGGGGGGGGGGGTCGGCCAGTTGACTTGACTCCGCCCCTCTCCTCATTAGGGTGTGTCTCTACTGCTTTGTCCTATGAATTTCAAATGAGTTGGGTGGATAAATAAGAGTGACCCAAAATAATGTGACAGGGTTGTACCATGTTAGAGTTACCGAGTTGCTCGGGACTTCAGACTCCAAATATATGTTGTCAAAGCACAGAAATGTAATTATTTTTTGTTTGTTTCATAATGCCTCCTTAATGGGAACCACTCACACACTTGGTTTAACGGTAGCCGTGTTAACACTGAAAACTGTTAAGTTGTTTCCTGAGGAAAGTGTATGTGATTACTGCGCCTAGCGACGCAGGTGGGCTTTATTTTTCAATGAATTTATAACCGTATGAAAATTTACTGACCTTAATGTATTGACATTTAATGAGAGGTGTTAAAACAATTCAGCGCTTGGCAGTTTGATGCTGTTATATGACTCATAAACTGTATATCATGATAAGCTTATCTTTAGACTATCAATTTAGAGAATACCCTTAAATAGGAATGCAGTTAGAGCTGCATATGGCTGTTACGTCCTAGATAACATTAAATCACATAAATGTTAATGGGTTAAATTGCATTCAGTAACTTAAATGTCCTCACAATCCCTTACATAGATATATATATATATATGTGTATATATATATATATATATACATATATACACACATAAAAATAAATGGCTTTATTATCCATTTTGTATAAAAAACTTTATATACGTTTATACTCAGAAACTGGAATAGGCATTAATTAAAGGATTTTCTTCTAAACAACCTACAACAAATATTGAAGATTACCTCTCCTATAAAAGAAGATATCTCCAACTTGCAGCCAGGGCTTGTCTTCTGATTTGCTGTAATCGTGCCAGATTTGGCACGATAGGTTGTATGAAAAGAACAGGACTAGCCATGACATCAGCCATAGGTTTCTCCAAAGTTGTTTTTTTGTTTTTATTTATTTGTTTTTTGTTTTTCCAGACCCCATATTGGCAGGAGATGACTCAATGACTGCCCACCTGAGTCAATCTAAAATGGGCAAATGGCTGCCTGAACAACACCCATGCTTAGTTAAGATACTCCAAGTTAGCTATTTTAGCTTAGCTTAGCTCATGATCCTCTATGAAACTCACTAACATTACCTCACATTCATTTTCATTGAATTTGAAATATCCATCCTCTTTTCAGATGTCGAAACTACAACTGCTATTGAAACAACATCCGTAATGAGTACTGCGGGAGATAAATGAGGAATGGTGGAGATGAGATCAAGCACCTTCAGGACCTTCCACCAGCCCCCACATGGCTAAAAACAATGATCTTGTGGTCCCCAGGGCTCCATCAGAGGTCAGCCTCATTCAGAGCAATGATGCTAACTAGCGTTAGCTGTAAGCTAGCTAACCAGCGTTAGCTGTAAGCTAACGCTTGTTAGTGTTCCTAGTTAGTCACTGGGAGCCTCTACTAGCCAATGTTCAGTTCACTCTCAGCTCAGCTAAATTTGACGTCCCCGGGGCTTCGTTAGGGCTTGGTCCAGGCACTGGTTACCCAGAGATGTTATCCATATATTTTTACAGAGTGATTTCGAAGCCTCGTTTTCCTCTGTGTGACATTGATCTGTTGGTACAATTAATACAACACAATCACAAAAAGTATATTCTCTTTAAAATATGACTACGCTCTGTTAGGTTTTTATTCACAGTTAAGTCATAGCTAGTGGCAAAGATGATGTCTCACTGTCTGTATTTATGGCTTTAAATAATTTAACCTGATGAGGTCCATTTCAAAGGTGTGAAACATCACCATGGAGAGCAAAACTGGTTTTCCAGACTTGTTTATTTCTGCATGTTTAACAGGGGTTGACTAGGATCCAGTTTGGCATGGTTACCATAAAGAATGAGCCGCTGGGTTGGTGAGCCGAGTGCCTACAAGGAAGGAGGTCTTAAAGAAACAGTGACTACGAGGCACTTCTACAGGTGGAAAATGAAAAGAGGTGGACAAAGGCAATAAAGTGTAGTTTTGTAAAATAACTATGTTTCCAATACAGTTTTGACCAAACGCTGAAGCTATTTTCTTTCTGCAATAAGTCCTTCCAAGAATATTTATGAGGATGTGCAGAATTTCTAGGTCAATAACCCAAAATTGCCACGTTTCCTATTGATTGTATTTTCTAATTACAAATCCAATTTGGGCAAATTTCAACAGCACTGGAACTGCATTAACAATGAGAATTTTACCTAAACCTAATAATATTTTTAAAATCAGAAGGTATCTGGCAGTAAATAAACAGACTCCTCAATAATGACGGATGGAGAGTGAAATATCCCATCCAAAATCTTAAAAATATCTCATTTCGAATCAAGTAAAAGTTAGTAATTTTTACTTCCAAGATTGAGTCTTCCCTCATTTGTTGTTTCCATTTCCATCACCCGAAAGCCTGATTATATGAAGGTATGTCAGTTTTCATATATGTACCTGATGTGCAGGCTTACATTTGTTCACATGTGCTCATAAGGGTCAACTGTGTCCTTTATTCTCCAGCCTCAAGTTTATATTTTGTCCCCGTCTTTTCTCGGGGTCAGGTAAGCTATAGTTCTCCTTCCAAAAACCATTCAGTCAAAGTTGGAATGACTCAAACTTGAAGATGGCAGGTGCATGACTCACCTGAACCCCACTCGATCATACACACTTTCAGCGAGGTAGCCTCAAGTAAACATCAGCCATTCTGAACATCTTGGGAATTTCCAGGTGATGGTGGGCTCAGCTCTAGCGGTCAGACCGACTGTGACTCCAGATGGCCGGTCCATCTGTGACACCCAAATGGCCAGAGTTGCTTGAGGCCCTTTTGTGATGAGAAAGGAACTTGCTGAAGTGTCCAGGTCAATAAGGGATCTTAATCGTGAAATCTCAGAATACTCTGGAGAGCATTGAGGCCACTCCCAGAAACCAGAGAATCATCAAGTTGCACACTGGTTGCTCTGCTATAACTTATTTTTAGAAAAATCAGGGGAAAAAAAGGCAAGATATAACATTGGAAGAGCAGTGCTTGTTTTCCTGAGTCATTCTTTACTCTTCAAGGCGAAAAGCCCCCCTATGTGAAACTATGTGAACTGGGCTGAGGCACAACAGTGCATCATTAGTACACTGTTGCCATGTATTGTTAAAAGTAATACATTTCCATCTCTTTCCAAAAGAACTGGTGAAACAATGTTTTTTTTTTTTTTTTTATGGTGACAATCTGGGCATGCTCAAACAAACTCTCCAAGAAGATGAGTTTTATTTTGGGTTGGAAAGAGTAAGGAGAAAATTATTTTAAGAAGCACATCTCATGCTTCCTACTATGCTCTTTCAACAGTTAGTGATCCTAAAAATAAAAAAAAAAACAGAACAAAACAAAATGGTGACTCTGCTTCTGCACCAGCATTTACATACAACTCACCTTTACATCTAGCCAAAGGACGTTGTGATCCATCTTTGGTTGTCCATCTAGTTGTTGCTAAGATTAGCAATGATGCTAACTGAGGCAGCAGCGACAGGCATGTCTCATGGATCAAGTTGATATTTTTTGCACGTTTTTGCCTTTAGCCAGTAAATCTTTCTCTGTTTTGTGTTTCCCAGCTCCAACTTTTGCTTGTTTTGTTCAACAATTCATTGTCTTTCATCCCTTAAAGTCACAGCGCTCTGGCTATTTTCACTTTTCTCTCTTGTGAAACTGGCTTATTCACAGCCAGGTGCCAAACCAGTCGCAACAAGTTGGGATGTGGCTTTTTGGGGAGATTCATACAGGAGCGTCCAAGAGCCATGTTCATTTATTTCATTTTAATTCAACTGAGCCTCCCCAAGTACCACACAACATGCCTTTCCTAGCGGCTTCCCCAGTTATTCCAGACAAAGTAGACAAGATCCCCACTTGTTTGGCTATCAGTGCCTATCTTTTAATTGTCAAAATGACATAAACATAGGTACAGCATGTTGACGTTCTTCCTTATTTTGTCTTTTGGCCACTTTCCCCAAGTCACATCAGCCAAGAAAGGATAAATGTGTAGCTTCTTTGTTCTGGAGCGATGTGATTTACACTCGTAGTCACATACCATGGTTGTTTTAAGGTAAATAAATGGTATAAAATGAATGCTTTGGCTTGTTGCTTTCTTTTCCAAAAAGTTCTCGTGTCTGCAAAAAGTCCCAAATGCAACGCATTACTCCCGCAGTACTCATAGCGGCGTGTGCTGCAGCAGATGTCAAGAAGTCTCTGACTGAAGACACTGTTGTTTAATCACTGTTTTATGAAGAGGTTGTTCGGGGTTGTCCAATATGTGTTTCATTTTATATAGAATCCCTCTTTGCCCCGTCAGCTCAAGAGGCACCATGACAGGTCCCCAGAACAGAGCCAGAACCTTATCAGTTTGTTCCATTTCTTTTGAGTCACTGGCTCTGACGGTGCTCCCCAGACAAATGACTGAGATTACACTCTCCACATCAGAGTTATAGAATGGACAAACAACCAAGATGGGAGCAAAATTGCAAATAACACTTGAATTAATCAGTTTTTACCTCAAAATCAACAGCAGACACTGCTGTTTCACTGTGCACCATTGTGGATGTGCTTAAATTGTTTCTCTGCCTATGTCACATGCTTCAGTTCCGTGATTGATTTTATGGCTATTAAAAGGCTTATAAAGACTGTATAAAAAGCAATTATTTGCCCTACAATCAGCAGCAGATAGAAAAAAAAAAGGCTGGGAACTTCCTCTAATAGTTAAAAGAAGGTATAAAAGAAAGTGTAAAATCACACATTGGGGGCTTGACAGAGAAAAAAAAAGGATACTAAGGGCTGTATTAGCACTCAGCATCACTGATTGAACCAATCAAATAGAGCAATTGAGTCCTGCTGCAAAGGAATAACTTATGAGAAATAAATAACCTAACTAAATAACAGATGACAATAATGCAATGAAAATCAATGGTCGGACTCAACAGTGTGGTAAAAAATGTCATAAGAAAAATGAAGCCTTAAACAATAATGTCATTGAAGAGGTGGATCATCTTAATTGATTTTTCAGGTCTGCTTAGAACGAGGATCTATATTAACTTGATACCATGTAACTTCTTTATTGATATGACAAACACAATTAAATGCTTTTACATCGTTATTGATTCTTCCTGCAACACCTTCTGAAAAATAAAATAGACTTGCTATGGCAATTGTAAAAAATAGATAAATAATGTACTACTACTGTACAATTAACATAATGACAAAGCATTGCTAGGTTTATATTGTGGTCTCTTCATTTGAATAACTAAATTAATTCGTGCTGCTTGGTAGTTTAATGGAAGGTCATGACCTTGCTCTCTAGTACGGTCGACCTCTGTAACCCCTTTGGACACTCATTTATATTCCTTTTCTGATGCTCGCTGTAATTTTAGCATTGTGTGAATGTTTTTATTTACTTTGCTTAGCTTGTGCATGCTTGATTCTCACTTTCATTTTTCAAAAAATAAATAGATAAATAAGATAGAGTGCATGTTAAATCAACAGTATAGCTCTCCAGGTTGGTAGATTGTTGGTAGTAGGCAATACCCCAATAAAGTAGTGTTTACAGTCTAGATTTAACCAATACTGCGTAGTCCCCATACCCAACCATGTGGTAGGGTGTACATAATACATATTTATGTATAATCAGGGGTGTAGTCAATCGTTTGGCAGCTGGCTGTGATTAATGGCATGTGGTCATCACTTTAGCATTTCTTGATCTGACTCTGAGTTGTGAATCAAGACCTAACAGTGAATGATAGTTATTTTAAAGATAAAATCACTTGTTGCTGTTAACTTTACTATGAGGATGCTTGGACTGGTTTTGGGTCGGCCGCAGACAGCTACCTGGTCTCTTAGGCCCTCCTGGCTTGGTCAACTCATAAGCAACTAGCCTAGGCCATTTACAACGTACCTGTTCTTGCCAATATGGCTGTCATGGCCCCCTACTTCTGGTATCTGACCCTTATTTTGAAAGATATCGTCCTGTCCTGACCGACTGCATTGACACTAGGCTTGCAGTCAAGGCAATCAGCCTGATTCAGTTGAGTTCACTTGTTTATGCTCTATTAATGCAGAATCCAATCACGTTGCCAGATCGTCTCTTGCGCCTCTACAGTGGCTTTCTAGCATGTTCTGAACCTGACCTAACCTGACAGTTTTTCTGACCTTGACCTGTTTATGGATTCTGACCCTTTGAGTTTAATTTTGGCGCTTAAGCGACCGAGTTGTAACCGAGAGAATCCGGCCATTTTTCAAAATAAAAGATTTTTCACAATAAAAGCTCGTTCAGACTCATATAATAAATAAAACTTAAAAAAAAAAAAATGTTTTTTTTCTTGCACGGACTGGTATCAAGTGATCCACGGCCCGGTACCGGTCCGCGGCCCGGGGGTTGGGGACCACTGTTTTAGATTCTCCTTGGTGTCACTTACCATACCTTTAAGCCCCTTCAGTCCTTTCAGACTATCCTCAGGAAGTCTCTGGTGTGGATCAGGACAGATCTCGTGAGATACCAACCTGCCGTCAGCAAACCTCAACCAGCTCCTCCACGATACTAATCTATGCCACCGTTCATCAGCTCAATGCTTTCCACTTCCCTACAGAGAATAAGAATGGACACAAAATCATTCCTGTCAGGCCAAATTACCCTTCATTTCGTACCTAACTTCCTGCCTCTGGTCTCTGGTGGCTCCTGCACCAACTGCTGGTCTAGAGGTCTTACTGTAGTTTCCTCCTCACGCTCGCTGTTGGTCCCTGAACCTATACTCTACCTGAGTTTAAATAACTTTTACTCTCATGAGTTTTTAGAGCTTTCCATACCCGATGCTGCAGTGCGGGAAGACGAAAAAGAGGCTTCCTGTTCTTTTTAAATCCACCTTTTCTACTGTCTTTTCTTTCTTTCCTACCTCTTTATGACACTGTGGCTGTCGGGCATGTGTGCGTTCGTTTAACTGAAGAAGTGGAGAAATGTGTGGAGTTAGAACAGAGTCTCACCTGATAAAAACAGTTCCACAGCTCAGACCTCAGACACTAAGCCGTACCACTTCCACTCTGCCAGACTATCAGCTGAGTCTTACTGCATTTCAAACTAAATCAAATCTTTATCTCTCTCTCTTTTCTTCCTCCTAAATTCTGTATTCTGTCTTCTCTTATTTTTCCAATCTCATCTTATGTTCTGCCTACTCTCCAGGCCTGTCTGCTCTGGCCTGTCATCTCCCTCGCACCTAATCACTCCCTTACTCAGCTCTGGAGCTGAGCCCTTCTGGAACACACTTAAAAACAGTCTTGTTTCTCAGTCCTGTAATTCAGCTCCTGTCTAGTCGTGGCTGATCTTTGCTCCCCATCCCCAGGACTGTGTTCTTGACCTTTGGCTCCACATGGCTATGTAAAGTCTTATTCACATTTTTTTTTTCTTTTTCAGTAGAGTATATAGAAAAAATTGGACAGAACAACACGTTTTCTGAGGAGTGGTTTTGAAGCCCATGTCTGGTTGGCACCATGTTGGCAGGAACTGGATCCACTCAACCCCAGTTGATATAAAAATGGGCAGATGGGTGGAACGAACAAGCCTGATAGTTTGTTGGAACATGCCCACACTACCTCAGTTACCACAGTTTCATCACGATACAATATTACATCGATTGACTGAATGATGATTTGATGTTTGACAATATCACAAAGTCTGCCATGGTATGATTATGACTCAGTTTGATTCAGGAGCTAGCAATTTAACTGGGACGATATCATATATTGACTGGACACAATCATTTCCATTCATATTGAATCACACTTACTAACTAAAATACCATTTTACATTTTATTTCTGGGTTCAGCTAGACTGTTGGATAAAAAATAGAATCTGTCCCCATAATAAAAGCAGACTACAAAAAGGCCACTTGGTAGCATGTATTGATGAGGATTACATATGTTGATGTCTGAATCAACATTTTGTTTTTTTTTGCATCATTGCTATTGGATCAGTAAATTCATCACTAAATCAACGTATCAATTTACATCGTTAAATCATTAAACCCCTACTGGGTGTGGTACAGCTAGGTCACCTGGAACGGTCCAGGCTTACCTGGACGGATGCTTGAAGGTGGCTCTGTTGGAATGTGGGGCTGCTGCTGGATTTACTGGCTAGCTCTGGTTTATAGCTTTTGCCCAGGGGTGAGGGTAGCTGCTGCCACCTTCGGCCCTGGACCCTTCCAGGCCAGCCCAGAGCCAGGTCACAGTGCTCTGGGCTTGCATTAAAACCCAAGGTTACCAATGGTGCTTAGTAGCTAAAATGACATCTACCTGCTTTGATACCATGGATTGCAATGCAGCTGTCATTCATAACACCACTCCCCTAAATATATACAAGTTTGTGGTTTAATATAAGTTTAACTTATGAGGTGGAGAGAAATTCACTTCTTGAACAGTGGTGATGGATGTGACATCTAGATATGGGGACTTGTCTTTGTTCCAGGCTATGTTTGTTTCTGCAGTAATGTTGGACACTTCAACATTGGCGTCAATGGAGATCGACTCACCTTTGAAGCCAGCCCCTAGTGGTCCATTCTCAGACATGCACTATTGGCATTTTCACATCAGTGTCAGTTTTGAAAAGCTGATGTAGCCTTAGCTTTTCCTCACAAGTCAGACCATCTATCCTGACGTGACCTCCTTCCCACGGCTTCTCAGCAGAAAGTGAACATTACAATATCTGGAAAAAACCATCTGCCTTACTGATGCTCCACTAGCTCACTTCCTGCATCTACAGAACGCTCTTCATGTCACACTGAATGCCTTATTATGGGTGTAAATTAACTTTTACAGCACTTATCCACAGATGTGAATTTGTGAGTTTAATTAATGAAAAATGGTGCTATCCCAACATTTCTCAAAGAAAAGCACATAAGCCGTTAAAAAACCCTTGTACTTGTTAAATGATGCATTCAGGAGAATCAGAATCTGTGTTTCTTGAATCTTTGATGACTTGCTGCTACTGCTGTATAGAGCATAATGATAAATATATAAATAAAACATTATGCTGATGTTGCATTTGGATTGTTAACACAAAGACACAGACTATGATGATATAATATCGTAACTTTATAGCGTGGTAATGTAGTGCGTTGCAACCCGGTCTGCTAAATGTTCCCATATAGCCACATGGTTTGAGGAGGAATTCAGACTCCATGGAAAAACAGACAATGCAAGGAAGACTGCTTACACAAATGGCAAAGAAAAAAATCAAGCTTCAACAACTCATACAGCTTTTAAAAGAATAATTTATAACTGACAGAGCCACTGAAAATGATGAGCTAAAAATAAAGATACATATTGACACGGCCTATATTCTGAGTTATCACATGCCAGCGGATTCATTTTGACAGTTCTATTCAAAGGAGACATTGTGACCTTTTTTCACATAATGACACAATTCCTTTATGTCTAAATAAAATAATCTGTGACATACTTTGGTATTTGTTCAAGATGCCAAAGAGCTGCAGTATGAAACATTGAAAGAAGTGCGGTTGAAGTCTCTAGAGATTACCACAAATGCTTTTGGGTATTGTATTTTTGTAGCCTTCCATCATCTGAGCTGATGATGTCAGATGCAGAGTGGACAAGTAACACAGCTGAAGTCTCCCAGTGGTTTGAAACACTTCACTGACCCGTATCCAGTCCAGATTTTCCTTTTTGTTGAAAATGTAGGGCATATCTTGGAGGAGAGATGATCAATCCACAATTATTACGTACGATTGAGCAGTGAGAAAACTTCAGTTCAAGGATGATTAAAGACGATCATTAAAAGTGGCAGTTACGGTTAGCATGCCTCTCTTCCAACTTATAGTGTGTTGGCATCAAATTCTAGCTTGTCTTCAAACCCACACTGAGCTGAAGTATCCCAAGGGTTTTGTACTTGATAGGAGGCAATAATTTAAAGTTTTATGTTCATAAGAAGCATCTGCTGATCTCAACCTCACAAAAAGATCTCTGAAGACATATAATTAAGAGTAGTTGATCTGCAGAAGACTGGACAGGGATCTAAAAGAAGGGATCTTAAAGTGTTAGGTATCCATCAGACCCACTATAAATGCCCACTGTCTATAAACTCCCTGCCCATGAGTCTTTGATGACAAGATGTCCATGGCAGAAGACCACAAAGCAAGCTGCTGCTCTACAAGAAAACATTGCTACACTTAAGAAGTTTGCCAAACAGCACCTTGGAAATCCCCTCGCAACGTTGCTGGGAAAATGTTTTGTGGCCTGTTGAAACAAAAGTTGAATCTTTTAGGAACAATATTTATGACTGTTTGGCATAAAACTTCAAAGGACAGCTTCAAAAAAAAAAAAAATCTTCCTAAGGGTGATTGTATAGGGAACATCATGATTTTGGCTTGATTAATTCCTAGGTTTACCAAAATATCCTAAAGGAAAATGTCAGGGTAGCTGTCTTCCAGCAAAAGCTTTGAAGAAGTTGCAAGAGTCAGCAGGGCAATGACCCTTAACACTGAAATACATCCAAAACAGAAAAAGAAATCCTCTTATCAGAGCTCAGACTTTTACCCCAAAGAGATGTTGTGAAAATGACCTGAAAGCTTAAGTCCCACAGGACATGGACCTGCCATTAAACGGCAGCCACAGTGCCACCCTTGGTGAATCACAGCCATTCGAGTCACCAGAGGTTCAGTGGAGAGGTTTAGAAGAGTCCCAGAAGCAACCGTCCACTCTGCGTCAAATCTGTTTTGCCACTGGACTGCAGCGAAACCGTACGAACTTGCACATAGCAGATGGCAGGAAGTCAGACATACATCTACATTACGTTAACCTGTGGAGACTGTGGATAAACTACTGAGAGGGTTTTTTTGAAATATGTATGAGGAGAGGGTCACATCAAAAGTCGGAAAGCTAATTTTATTTGACGCCACTCATCCTTTTGGAATCTACAATTCTAGAAAGAACAAGACATGGCAACATATTTGTCTTCAAACAAGTAGACTGTTGCGAAACCTTGGGTAAACTTGTAACCCCACGAATCCAGCCAAGGAACTGCTCAGCTTTTAAAAGATTTCCCTGCGGGAGTTGAGGTCGCGACGAGGGCGGAGTAAAACCGCCGCAGAACTGGACCATGGGCACTTCTGTTACCTGTGTGACCAAGACTTAAGAGACACTCTATAAATGTCTCTGAGCTGACGCAGATTCACTGAAAACGAATGGTCCATGCGTGATCCAGGAACTACCCAAAGTGTTTGAAGTCACTCTCACCAAACAAGGTTTGACCGCCTATCAAAACCCAATTCAAGTATTTTATCGTCCAGCACAGTGAAAGTTTAATGAGCTTTCTTTAAAGACATGAGAAATTATACAAGTCTGACTATCAGTGTTGTAAATAGATTGGATCTAGAAATCTAGTTGAATCATTGATTCACATAATTTTTCTTGCCATTGTAAAAGTTAAAATGAATCGTCTTTCTTGCATTTTTTTTTGACAATTCTGGAAAAAAAAGATTTGTATTTAACAACTGTATGTGGGAACTGCATATTTACATAACCGGAGCTTTGCCGCAATTCTATAAAAGTTCAGCACAACAACTCTTTTCTGGCTGGACTATCGACAGTTTAGTTGTTTTTTTCTTACAGCCCGCAGTGTTGCTTAAATCGAGTCGACTGGCTGTGAATCGTTGTCTCTTCATGCTTTATGCAAACGGCACAAGACAAACAGTGACGTATTTACGTTCATCGCGGGGCAACTCTTTTGGAGGAGCCAGTGGGGTTTTGTCTGCTGTCTGCTTTCGAGGCACCGCGCCAAGACGGTGCGTGTTTTGTAATATTATAGACGAGAAAGAAGCCAAATGGATGTCTGCGCCTCTGTTTTCTGTTTGTGCACGCACGTTTGTCCGTCAGTGTACTGTCCCACTGTACATGTACATTTATTTGTCTTTATCTTCAAGCCTGTCCACGGGCATGAATGCCCCGCCATCTGTGTGTGTGCGGATGGCGGCTTTAATGTGACTGTGTGTTTATGCATGGGTGCATAGTGTTCAAATGCAGGCGTGCATGTGTGAGGCCTGTTGCTGGCCATCCAAGCAGACAGGTGTCAGGTTGTATCAGCACATCGCTCCAGTGACCAGGTGGGAACCTGGAGGAGAGAGGGTGAATCACTGAGCCACACTGGGCCAACAAAACTGGTCGGGTTAGCGTGCCATTACAGAGACACGTCCGCATCCGCAAATGTACACAATTTCAACAGAAAGTGCGAGAAAAAAAAAAAAGGGGGGGGGGGGGGCAGGAGGGAGAGAAATCGTATTATGTGGATGGACTTCAAATTGACGGAGGCGACTGCTACTACTGCTGGCACCGAACAAACACGCACCCCCACAGACACAGTCAAAAGTGAGTCACAGAAAGTCACATATGAAGTGAGAAGCACACCTACTCGCACATAGGATTGCGTGACTGAATCCAGCATGAGGCATGGAGCTGCAGAAGGACACACAATCTGTCACACGCACATGCACAAAGACAAACATGCAGTAAACTGATACATCAAATAATTAAAGGCTTGACTGAGTCCAGCACACGTGTCATCTTTACTGGGGGTTGTGTGAGCGTATGTGCTTATCTATACGTGTAGAAAATGATCACCTTTCCTTTCCTACTTCCCTCCATCCCAAGGGGCAATGCTGGGTTTTTAAACTTGACACAGACATAGAACAACTGAAAACTGCGGTTCTCTGAATGACCACTAGGGTCATTCAGAAGTGAGTGGATTTCCATTGACCTCTAAAATATCCAATGTTACAGAAAATGTAAATATACTTACATCCTGACACAAGCAAAGATTTTAGACTCCACAGCTAGATTTCACACCCATGAACACTGTACAGGGCTGATTTTTTTCTTTTAACAACATCAGGTAAATTTATATAAAGCAACAAATTTATGTCATAGCTAGTAGGTAACTGTTTTCATTTTAGCTATTTAATGCTGAGCCATTATGTTAACTTGTGAGCATAGCTTTTGAATTGTGAATAACAACCTAAAGGAAGCATAATCATATTTTAAAGAGTATGAGTTTTGTTGTGCATGTCAATTGTGTTAATAGGGAAAAAGTATCACGAAAATGGTATTACTGGGTGGCAGCACCAGTTGAAACCGGTCGTTGGCTCTGCATTTGGGGATTTTGCGTGATTCGTAAACTTCTGGTTTTGAAAGCAACGATGCGAACGCCCACTGATTTGGAAAGTTCTGATTTACCTCAGGGGGAAAGAACAAAACTGGGAAAAATATGGACGTGCTGAACCTCACATGAAATCCAAGACTATGTTCCTATCAGTTCAGCATTTGGCAGATCAACAGCGACTGCGAGACGAGTGGCGATCCTGTCTACTTCTTACTTCTAACTGGAGGAAGACATAGCAGAGAGGGATGTGTGTCTACAAAGTCCTGGAGGAATGTCAGTTGTGCCCTCTGTACGGGTAATATTCCCCGTACGGGTAATATTACCCGTACGGGTAATATTACCCGTACAGGGAATATTACCCGTACGGCCCTATTGTACTAGCAGCTGTGATTGGCTGTGGGTTGTTCTAGAAAGATATGAGGACCTAAGCTTGCATAAGCAACAGGCATTTTGCACTAACTGAGCATCAGCTGAACACAGCAGTCATGTCACCGTCAAAATTAAATTTTAAATACAAGGTTCCGGAGCAGATGTCCCCAGCAGCTCCACCAGAGTGGCTTGTAGCCGAGGAGGGTCATTTCAGGAGCCTTCCAAGCTGAAGTATGCTGGGACCAATATTCAATCAGCCTGTAACTTGTGGACTGACGCTGTTAGGCTTGCCTGACTGCAACGCGTCTGTACCCCACAAAATTGCACCGCGCAATATGAGGAAAAACCATAACGTTCTGCTGCAATATTGTGTGTTTATGTGAAAGTGAAGCCAAACACTTTAATCCTTGAGTAGGTGTGAAGTGAGATCTAGTTAGTAGAGATAATTACCTGATATTTCATGGTTTGTACGAGGTCTCTTTAAACAGTCTGTGCTTGATTCCTCTTTTTTTTTTTTGCTCATAGTTAATTGACACACACACACACATGCACACACACAGCAACACACAGTTATAAAGATAACTGCCACAGCAGTGGTGCCAGCTAATGACAGGAGAGTGAAGCAGTAATAACAGAGAATGGAGCACTGCCGCTGATGTTCCCTTTAGCGCATCTCCCCTCACGCACACTCCTGTGCGTGTCTCTTTTCACCTTTCCTTTTTCCCGTTCCTTATTCTCCTACTGCCTGCTTGTCACCTCCATCACTCCTCTCCTCCTCCGCCATTCTGTTTCCTCATCCTGCTGCCCACTCTCCTCTCACATTTGCCTTTTTCCCTCCTTGTTTTTCTCCACTATCCAACACCCATTTTAACTCTCACTCCTACTTCAAATCTCTTTCTCTCACCTCCGTCTTAGCCTTTTGGGGCTGAGGCAACAAAGGAGAGCCTGGGCGACCGTGACCGCGTTAGTTACAATTGAGGGTGATGTGAGGCGGGATGAGACCCGTGTACCGGAAAACCTCGCCTGGCCCTGCCCGTGTCCCGGCTAGTGCTCGCCTCGACTTCCATTTTCTTTTCTGACTGTGTGTGCATAGTGAGCCATCCTAATTTGTGTAGGAAATGTTCTCAGCCCAGTGGGCTGTGAAGGGCTGAACTTACCTTGAGCGCTGGGAGTTGGAGGATAAGCCTGGGAAGGAAAAATAGACAGGCACACTAATGGATAACAAAATATGTAGAATAGAGATTAACCCGTGATGATCTGATGTGACTTACACATGTTTTCACCTTTTCAACCCTGCAGAAAGACAAATGAATTATTATTTTTTTAAATATTGCAAAAATATGAGGGAAAAGACTGTAATTTGCAGTAAAAGGTTTAACAGCTCAAGTGGTTTTTATTTCATATTTCCAGCTCAGATTTGGCTCAGACATAGCAAATGGACAACTTTAACCTTTCTAGAAGGCTACTTAAAACAAAGCCTTGGGTCTAAATCAGTTAAAGGGAAACTTAGTTCAAGGTTATGCAAAAGTTAAATGCCCGCCTTACTACAGTCACTACAAGTTAGCTATTTTAGTTTGACTTGCTTGACCGATGCTAACCTTATGATGCTAATTGATACTACTTTATATTCACTCTGATCAATTCTGCACAAACATCTTCATGTCAAATCGACATTCAACTGGACATTTTAACATTGAAATGAATGGAGATTGACTCACGTTTGGAACCAGCACCTTGTGGTCAGTCAAAGTACTGCAACTTTTAGTACTTCCTTTATTGAACTCAGTCTGGAAGACTAGATGTTGACCCTTGGTAGGGAAATTTCTGTGGAGGTGCACTGAAGGCTAGGGCAGATATTATGGCATAGGGTTTCCCGCTATGGCATACAAATACAGTCATGAAAAAAATTATTAGACCATCCCTTGTTTTCTTCAGTTTCTTGTTCATTTTAATGCCTGGTACAACTAAAGGTACATTTTTTTGGACAAACATAACGATAACCACAAAGATTGCTCATAAGAGTTTTATTTAAGAGCTGATATCTTACCATTTTCCATGGTTTTCTTGATTATAACCTAAATCACTTAAGTTTTTACATCAATAGCTATGTCGTTGTTCTGCCAAAAACACTGCTTTTATGTATTCAGTGTTTTTTTTTCTGTTTTAGTCACATGATGACGTTTAGTGGTGCCAGGTATTAAAATGAACAAGAAAGTGAAGAAAAAATGGTGGTTTAATAATTTTTTCCATGACTGTATGTCGTCGGTTCCACACCAAAGTGTAAACCACTGTTGAAGTACGGGATACCTGAGCAAATCATTGAGTTGGTTGCATTTATTGATTTTACAAGCAATTTCAAGGTCACTGAAAAAAATTCAACAGTCAAAAGAAGATCATAATTAGTCTTGCTTGAGTTGGGGCACGGTTCCATCATTTCAGTCATAAGGTGTAAAGTAGCACTCTGTGCAAATTTAATAACAGACATGTCTTTCGTAAGAAAAAAACAAACAATATCACTACTATTGTGGTCAAAACTGATGTCATAATTACTTATAATAGTCCACTGACTTTTCAAGCATGTTGCATTTATCAAATGTAATGGGAAAATGTGGAAATTTCCACAGTAACCTTAAGTTTCATGCAAAATAAAATTTCAGACTAAACAATAATGATTCAAACCAACCTAGCAAATGTTGGAAGAACTGCTTTAATAGATGTCTTTGGCCAGAAACACCAGAGGGAGCTCGACCTTGAAGTTCTCCTCTGGGGGGGATCAATAAAGGATTATTTTACCTTTCAAGATAAAGAACACAAAAAAGAGGAAGGAATTACTCATCTATGGTCTAGTGGATTTTATGCCTGAAGTGCTTGTGTGTTTTAGAACACAAGACAGAATATGGAACAAAATTATTGTTGTTTGCAGTTACTGTGTTTGTTGTCACTGGGAGCCAAAATTTGGATCAGAATTACAATCTGATTTATTGCATATTTGCATAGTCAAAGTGTATCATTTCTTGACGCAATTTGTGTAGCAGTTGGCAGCAATGTTAACAAAGGAATCTGGTTATAGTTATAGAAACTAATCCTGCAACATCACTAGTCTTCAGTCTGGGACTTTAAATAGTGTCTTAATAGTCCATGTGAGAGGGTGTCAGATGTTACATTAATCCATGGGCTAGCCATCATATCGCATGTCTTGTGTGGAACTTTAGACGCAACTAAATGTTGCCGTCACAATTTGAGAGCATTTGTTGTGACGCTGCTATGTATTTTTCAATATGTTTTTGAATTCCAGTCAGCCACAACTTTCTCACATTCTGAAGTGAGTGTGGCTCTTCCATTCAGACAACACAAGCATGGCATCTCAGAAAAATCTCACAAATCCGACGTAACACTGCCTTTTAAGTCGAATTTGTGATATTACCCTAAAGCTTCTAGATCACATGAGAATCACGCAACAATCGTCGCATTTAAAGATGTATTTCTTGTATGTTTGCATGGCCCCTACGCTGTCTCTGGTATTTATACTTGTGCTTGTTGTTTGTGACACTTGGTAATTACACCGCCAACAGCTAGATGGCAGTGTAGAGCACAGCAACGAGGGAAGTAATATATATTTTACGTGAGTTGGCACTGAAAAATCATTGGTTTTACAGACACTGCAGTAAACTGGACTTGAAAACGTCAAAGAAGAAGTTGCGGCAGGATAATTAAAAATGAAGACGAACAAATCGACAAATCACATTGCGTGATTGAGCGAGACGCACAAAGAGCATTGCGTCTAGAATTCTACTGAAGCGCTTTGTGGTGGAAATTTTTATTTGGTTTATTTCATCTTGTAATTTTGTCATCTAACAATATGTTTAGAAGTGATTTGTCTGTGTCACACGAGACCAAATGTCTGACAAAGGCAAATTACGGGGGTCAGCTGTGACTTCCTAAATTCAATTAGCATCAACTAAATAACTCCTTGATCAAGGGACTTTTTAAAGTTGCTAAACTCAATCAGTCTGTCTTGAGACAAATGGCTAAGGCAACTCAACTGTCTGCCTCCACCACCACCTGCTGTGTCCACACTCTGTATGCAAACCTGTAAGCACAATCAACATCTTCTGTCTTGGTATCCTGTATGCAAAACCTGTAACACCTTGCTGTCTGGTATAAAAATCAGCTTGTTCTTTGTATCTGCAGAGTCATTAGCCGGCACTCTGCGGAGTGGTGGCTGGTGGCTCTCCTTGTGGCCACAAGTATTTGTATGTCTGTCTTTCTTTCTCTGTAATAAATTCTATTCTGATTTTCTCATCAAGATCGGATCTAATTTTTTCCACAACAATTTGGCGCTGCAAAGTAGGGTCCCTCGCTTGGCCGTCTGGACGGAGTGACCAGAGACCGAGAACCTCAAAAGTGCTGTTGAGATGGGAGCTGACTCACTGCGTTCTGGCTGCCAACGCTGGGATCCAACGAACTTAAGTCCTACAATCTGATCTGGTGAGAAATTCATTTTCAAAAACACATTTGGTCTCGAAAAGGTTCAGATCTGAGGTGGTTCAGCATTCTCCATAGCATTTGGGGAAGTTTAGTCTGCAGGAGTGACTGTGACTAGGTTAGTTTCTGAGATCTGTTCTGAAACACTCCTTCTGTAAAGTAACTCAGAGGGTTAGACGTTTGCAATCTTAGCAAGAGTATGCATACTGACTCATAAAGAAATGAGTTCTGGTAAATCCAAACCTCTTTTTTGTTCCTCAGAGTTCCAATGTGGAATAGGTGAGAGAAAGAAATGGTCGTGAGAGTGTTGAATGTCTGGACTCAGAAATATGGGTTTGTCAATGAGAAATTGACTGAAAGATTTGTGTAAAAGATTTGGAAGAATGTGAAACATAGCGCTTTGTTTTTTTTTAAGGAGTGAATGTATCTTTATTGTTGATTCTGATGCTATTCCGCATCTCTAACCCCTGCGCATGCGCAATAATATATATATATATGTATATGTATATGTGTATATATATGTATTATTTTTTTGGTACCTTAAGTGTTGTATGTATGTCCTGTGCTTTGTCTGTCTCACTAAACCCCAGAACAGAGACAGTTGATACCCCCCCCCCCCCCTTTTTCTTTTTTTACTCATTTGCTTTTGGCCAAAGCAATTTACAGTGATGCGACCTATATTTCTTTTTTTTTTTTTAACTGTCAGAACTGAAAGCCAGTCCTGATTTCAAAGTTTGTGTTTTTTCTCCCTCCTTAAGGTGTACAGACAACAACCATGTACTGTATGCAAATCAGTGAAACCGGTTTTCCATGGCTGCTGTCACTTTTCACAGCTTCCTGTCTGAGGAACAGGCAGCAGCCATTTCCCCCCCCCTTTATGGGACGTCCCCCCTCAGATCTCTAAGCCCAGAGTAAATATGTTAGTCTAAAAAACAAACAAACTGTGACCCTGTTGTTATTCCCGTTGTTGTGATTTTGTACTAAACTTCTCTGTGCTTGAAGCCCCTTTATCTTCTCTTGTCCATGGAGAAGGTCTACAGCCATCCCCCCCCAAGGCAGAGAAATTAACTGAAAAAGGCTCTTCAAACAGCTCCCACGTTGGGCCTTTCCTGGAAAGAGTTCTCATCCCCCGACAACCAGATTGCTCAGCAGGTGGGGGCGGCTCTTCCTGAGACCAGCAGACGCCCCTGCTCGCGAGTCACCCATGCAGCGATGGCGGTTGCTGAGGGAGCTACTTGGACCCATGCTAGCCAAATGCAAAAGGTGCCAGAATCCACTGGTGACCTCCCTCCGGCTATAAATCACTCGGCATCAGAGTAGACGCTCTACTCCACCCATCACCAGGCGAAAGTCATGTCCTCACCAACAGAGGGGACATCTCAGCTAAAGGAATGAGTGCTGATCAGGCCTCTGGCAGCACTCCGAGCTACAAGCTGCTCAACATGGGTGCTTTGTTCTGCTTGGTGAGTGACATTGGCTCAAACACGGACAATGGCAGCCTGTTGGACTGACAGGTTGTGGACTATTTGGCTCAAAATGCCCTTGATTCGGATTACTCGTCATTTGGCCCGTTTCCTGGTGGTCAGGAGTTTACTCAAGATTGCTGCATGACAAAAGATCTCACACTGCAGCACCTTTATGTGGTGTCAGCTCATGACACACCCGCCATCGCTGCTCTCCAACTGACCCACGTGACTCAATCTGGGGCTCAGATGTCCCACCTGACAGGAAACTCTGGTCAAACACCTTTTTCCCCTTGATGGGAAAACTCATGCTCTGCCTGTAAACTGTGAACTACAAGCTGGACGAATTCATCAAGGACTATGTGTTTGCCCTAAAAGGATCTGCTTGCGGACCATGTGTCCTCCTCTGGCTGGCTTTCATTGCTAGCTGGTAACAGCAAAAAGGTCTCTCCTGCTGCGGATTATGACCTCAGTCATCATTGTGTTCTTTCATGCATTATTCCCTTAAGTCAAGAACTGTCTAAGATGATTCCCATCCAGTTTTGGATCTGTATACCCCATGTTCCCTCAACAAATCCCATGGACTCTATTTCTAATCCTCCCTCATTGCCTGGATATTATGACGATTCATCAGAATGACTCTGACAACGACTCCTTTGTGTGATCGTCCGTTTTCCAACACTGAATATTATTGTCCATATTCATAAGTCGAACATTGTTTCTGTTTTCAATCATGTTTATGATGGTGATCATTGAATCTCAGTGAATTTGGTGACCTAATGTTACAGTTAATGGATGTTATTGTGTGATTAATATGAAACATATCAATGTTTCATTTGTAATCAAAAGAGGGAAATTGTGGTGGAAATTTTTATTTGGTTTATTTCATCTTGTAATTTTGTCATCTAACAATATGTTTAGAAGTGATTTGTCTGTGTCACACGAGACCAAATGTCTGACAAAGGCAAATTACGGGGGTCAGCTGTGACTTCCTAAATTCAATTAGCATCAACTAAATAACTCCTTGATCAAGGGACTTTTTAAAGTTGCTAAACTCAATCAGTCTGTCTTGAGACAAATGGCTAAGGCAACTCAACTGTCTGCCTCCACCACCACCTGCTGTGTCCACACTCTGTATGCAAACCTGTAAGCACAATCAACATCTTCTGTCTTGGTATCCTGTATGCAAAACCTGTAACACCTTGCTGTCTGGTATAAAAATCAGCTTGTTCTTTGTATCTGCAGAGTCATTAGCCGGCACTCTGCGAGTGGTGGCTGGTGGCTCTCCTTGTGGCCACAAGTATTTGTATGTCTGTCTTTTTTCTCTGTAATAAATTCTATTCTGATTTTCTCATCAAGATCGGATCTAATTTTTTCCACAACAGCTTCTGGTGGGACCACTCTGTTTGACTAAAAAAACCACAAACTGACAGCAGTTTGCATGGTGCAGCGGGATTATGGTGGTTCCTAGGCTTACCTTTTCCTGAACATGCAACATTTGCGAATGTTACACAACTTTAATGTAATTATCAAAAATATTTGCCCCAAAACAAGTCAACATTTTCAAGTCAATGTTGTGTGATACTGTTTTATGAAAAAATTACACATCAAGACTACATTATGTTTTTGAGTCGTACTGTCAGATAGGCAGTTAGAGAGTCCCATCTTCTTGTATTCCTTAATTTGACCAACGTATCAAAGCACATTTTGGTTACCCATCAAAGACTGTTTGATATTATTGGGAAACTGTTTGCTGGTCACCGAGCTGTCTCTCACTTTTGGTCTTAAAGTGAACACCAAAAGCATTCCTGCTCCTTTATTAGCTTTCCTGGATGTCATCTATACTGTATAGAAGCATTGGTATGGAAAGTTAGAGACTATGGTACCCTGGGCTGTGATTTGCCTGAGCTAAAACATATGCGCCCACATACAAGTATGCACCAGTGTGCTCCAACCCTGTTGCTAGGCTTTAAATCGACTTATTGCCTTTGGCTAATTACCTTTACATTTTTTATACATTTGCTTACTCAAGTCCTATTTTAAGCAACAGCAGGTAATTGATTTCTGGAGGTAGCCTACGTGTGTGTGTTTGAACAAACAGTCGGTATGTCCACTGTTTGTTTGGTTGCCTGATTCCAGTTGAAATCTATTACATTTGAAGCACACAGGTCAAGCAGCACTCTGATCCAATAGCAAACTGGAAATCTGCTCAGATCAGAGCTCCTGTCCTCCCATGTTAAGCTCCTAAATGAAGTGAATCTGGACAGTCTCAACAGCAGGAAGAGCTGGAAAGAGTCACAAACAGAGTTGTTTAGTGTTGTGACAGGCAATCATCAAGTTAGCACTTGAAACTGCTCTTCAAGACGCATCCAAGTATGAAAAAAAATTCCAATCTGTCTTAAGATGCCTCTGTTAAATTGAAACATGATGCTTCTGTGTGATAAATATAACAAATTACTGTGCTGCTATTTTAGTCTCACAAAGAAATTCCTAAAAATGTAAAATCAAGCAAATAAACCACATAAATAAGTGTAAATAATACCTGTTAAATACCAGACATTCACTAGGTCTGCTGGCTTGACTTATAGCCAGACAGTGAACAGTTTTAACCTGTGACAGACTAAAATGGTCAGAGCTGGGTTTTTTTTTTTTTTTTTGACATACTGAGCTCAAGTAAACTGTTCCATGAGATTATTTATTTACAGAGAATTTATGATAGGAATTACTGAATTCCTCTGTTGTATAAAAAGAACTGAACAAAGCCCCTGTAATGCTAAAAGCCAGCTGATACGTGCCCACCTTAGCTCACTTACCACAAGTTAGCTAATTTAGCTAGGCTTAGCTCATGCTAATTTATAATGTGTTACCTTACATTAATTCTTATTGAATCTGTCCATTCACTATTATTTTAGATGCTGCTACTAAAACAACATTTGAAACAAGTGCTGCCAGACCTGAAACAAGGACTAGCAGAGCTCTATCAGGATGGCCGCTCAGTCACCTGTTATCATCCGCCTGTAAGCCTGTAGTTGCCCACTGGTCTACAGTCTGGTTGGCTGGAAGGTCCCTAGGTGGCCAGGTGATGGTGACTGCAGGCCTTGTTAACTCATCCAGATAAGTGCTAGGTGGGCTGGTTGACTTAGCTAAGGTGAAGGTTACTCAACAGGAGGAGCCAGCGGCTCTGGATGTGGCAAAAGGTAGATGGCACTGAGCTGGAGGCAGTCCAGGTGATGTCCTCCATTTAGCCCTGGCCAGCAGCACTCAACCAGGGGCAAAGAGAGCTGCTTTAGGCTACTTTGCCCCCAAACCCTTCCAGGCCAACACAGAACCAGTTGCAGCAGTATTTTAGTACAGTTAACAGCACAAGTGACATTATCTTCAAAATTAGTCATGATTATGCAACGTTAGATCTTTATTCACAGTTTAGAAGTCAAGTTCATCAAAAGTGCAAAGCAGCTAAGTGACAGCTAGTCGTTGCACCATAGACTGTCCCTCAAAAGACTACACCCCTATTTGTAAACAATTTTGTGGCTTTATATAATTCTATATATGGAGATAGATACAAAGTTACCCCTGTGCAGTTTTCATGTCATATGAAATCAAGCTATGGAGACCAATGCTGTTTTTTTTTTTTTTTATACCCGGCTGTAAATATGTTTATTTCAGCTGTGAAGCTGGAAATTTTAATGTAGGGGTCAGTAGAGACTGACTTGGTTTTTGAACTGGCCTCTGATGGTCATCAAAGGAAATGCACTTTCTGTTCTGCTTCAGAGAGAAAAAAAACAGATGCTGCCCCTTGTTTACAGGAAGCCTTGCTAGCTTAACAAGCTTTTAGCTAAAGGTAAATTATTGAACAAAATACTCCATGAAACATACACACAACCTTCTCTGTTGTCAGGTCAATAAAACAATAGATCCAGCTTTTCTTATTTTTACTTCACAGACATACTTTCTTTTCATCTGTTTTTGTTTTTTATTTTTTTTAATACACCTGATTAGTTTTCATTTCCACAATCACAAAAACCTTGATCAATTTAAGGCAAACAAACAAACAAATCAAAAAGCATCTATATCCCGAAAAGCTTCACTCAGTTTTATTTAGCAGATCTCCAAAAATTAAATCCATTTTCCTGGCTCTCAAAGTAAAGTCAGTGGTGCTAAAACAAACAAACAAACTGTAATTTAAAAAATATCTAAAGTATTTCTGGTAGATTATTACTGTGAAACCTTGTAGCATTATAAATTTGTTTCTAAAGAAAGACTTGACCTTTGCCCAAATCACTGAAAATGTAGGTCCAAGTCCAGTGTTTTAAAGAAAAAAAGTCTTCTGTTATTTTAAAGGCCCCCGAAGACATCCGCACACAGACTGTTTAGCTGTAAGTTCCTATTTATAAAGAATAAAAGGTGCTGGTATGCTAAATGGCTGCTGTGAAGTTATTGAAGTCACTGATTTGACCCTGTAGTCTTTGTTTGAAGGTTTAATTTGCTGCCATGGGGTTTTTTTTTTTTTTTTTATTCAGGAACTGTATGAATTTTTCACAAAAGAGAATAGACACTTGAAAAGCTTAATGACAGCCTCTCTGTTCTTTTGTTCTGTCATTTAGTGAGAGCTTTAGATGACTAATATTGAACAAGTTTCCCCCAAGCTTAATTACATGTTCGCTGGAAGTTCAGCTTTCTAGTAACTATTTTATTGATTATAACGTTGGAGAGGTTGCCATTGTTTTCTATTTTTTGCAAAAGCACTGAAAAAGTTTCCCGATTGCAGGTTGAAGTCTATAGCCAAGGCAGAAAACTGTGTTTTATTGTGCCCAATTCAAGACTGAGCTCAGATTAATTAGAGTTTGTATATAAAAATATTCATGATACAAGCACACAATTGCTGGAACAATTAGTTAGTCAAGAATTCATCAAGATGGAGATGAGAGATGCAGCTGGTGTGACAGACAGCTTAGAAACTTTTTTTAATTAGCATAAAAAAAACAGCAGAACAGTTAAAAACAGCTGCACAGATACTTAGAGATATTTCATTTGTCTATTTTGAAGCGGAAAGTTTTTAAAGTACTGACCTGCAACAGATCGCAGAGTTTTAAGTTTGAAGAAATCAGAGAGGAATTGACGGGAAGCTAAGCTAGGAACTAGCAAATACCGTACCAGATATAGGCCTATTTACAGTATATCATGTCATTTGAAACCCAGATAATTATTTACCTTGTCTTTAAATTGTTTTTAAAATTACTTATTACAGTGCCAAGTAACAAGCTTTGTGTAGCAACACTGCACTCGCAAAATAGGCTGTAATATGCGTACCCGCTCCACAATATAGTGTTAGTTGGAACCATTATGAGATTTATGAGTTTCGGGTTGTTTTAGATGGTAAATACCCTCATTCTGATCGCAAAGTAAATAACACAAAGCAACATCTTCTGATCGCAAAGTAAATATCACAAAGTCCTTTTTATTTTTGTTTTCAAAATGACATTAATAAAGTGCTAGCTGTTAGCTTAGCTCAGCTGAGAATGCTGCGACTGCTGTCTGCTGCAGTCAGACAGTAAGACACTAACTACTTATAAATATTTTATACAACCCAGCTCATGAAACAGAAAAATCCCTTTAACTGTGAATTTGAACTGACTGAAAACAAAACTACAGCACAGTGTTTCCTGTGGTATTATACGTCTCTCCTGCTTCTGTTATGTAGGAGAGCGATCCTCTTTGACAGCAGCTGGGGAAATGAGAGCAGACCTTACTTTGTTAACTCCACTCTTTGTCGCACATGACAGGGACATTATATTGTTCGCTTGTCTTTTTTGGCCTTGTCCCGATAACGACACGTCATTATTTACCTGTCACACCGTACAACACTGCAGTTGAGATAACTCAGTGTTTTCTTTTGTTCCCCCCCCTCCCTCTCTTCATCCCAGCAGCAAATTTATCTGCAGACAGTCTGGCTCTCCAAATGCGGCTGTGCATTCAAAGTCCAGTATTATTTATTTATTTATTTATTTATTTTCAAATCGGTTTCGGAGGCACTGTCAGGTCACGATGATCCCGACACTCTGTGGAGCGAACGCGCATTGGAGCCTCAAAGACGTGTCTTTCATGAGTCGGAGGATGTAAGTCTCTACGGTGCCTCTCTCGTTTGGTGTCAAGGAGGTGATGTATTATGCAGCAGCGGTGCAGCGGGTCATGTTGTGGAAAGAACCAGTATGTGGCTCTGACAGGATATGTGGCACAACCTTGAGGGGGTTTGAAGACAGCACCGGCTGCCTAAATCGTGCCAAATCTTTTCTATGCTGGAGTAAGTGCTCAACAGCACGGTGCACTGTCATATTTATTTATATATTTACTAATGGACAACCTCTCAGCCATAACAGACATGGGAGGGAAAAAAATGCTAATGTATTCTTAAACACAAATGACTTATTTAAACAGAAAAAAAAAACAAATCCTGAATGTTCTTGTACAAAAATGAATGTGAATTTGTCAGTTGCCTGAAAGAGGCGAATGCTTTTTTTCTCACAAGTCAGGATGTCACCTGTCAGATTTAGTTCCATCAGTTTTCTAGCAGTCATTTGAAGAAAAAGAAAATCATTATTTAGTAGATAATGATGGATGTAAGGACTGAAAGAGATGGATGTTTCAGGGCATGACTGGCCTGATTGCCAAGCCTGTTGCGGAAAGATTGAGAAGCTTTTTGTGGGAAATAGGTCTTTAGGCTTCACCTAAAGGATTCAGACAATCCATCTCGCCTGTCTCTAAGCTATCTGCAGTGTTGGGCAAGTTCACTTTCTACACTAATTCAGTTCATAGTTCACAGAAATTAAAACAAACTAGTTCAGTTCATCATTTCAGAAAATGAACTAAATAGATGATTTTTAATAATTTTTTTCTTATTCTTTATTTAATGTTGCTGCGAGCAATTATTTGTCAAAATGATTGCCACTGTCCATATACTACACCACTACAAACGGCAATTATTTTATCCATTTTATCTGTCGAAAACTATGTGTCCAATTCAGAATCTTTGTCCAATCACATTAGCATTGAAGGACAGCCCATGTAAAACTGTAATTTCCGTTTCAGTTTCTCGCTACCGCAGCCATTCCCAAGTTAAAATGACAGGAAAATAACTTAATTGGTTTGTTTTATTACCTCTTAATGTTTTTTTAAATGTTTTGATAAATATTACTTTGCATTCACTTTGATCAAATCTGCCAAAACATCCTCATTTCAAGTGTTGCTACTGAAACATCTGAAACAAGTTCTGCCAGAGCTGAAACGAGGACCAGCAGAGCTCTTTTGGGAACAGCCAGGCTTGACTTATTCTACTAAATTCATCCTTCTGTGGTTTCTACAAATGGCAAATCAGATTAAGAAGGTGCGGTTATGTCAAACCAGGTCTAACCAATTTTGGTATGTGTGCGTTCATGGCTTCCTTAAGCGGACTGCAAGGTCAATCACAGATTTACTGATTTAGAAATAAAGAGAACACGTACCTCTTATGTTATCAAACTCACAGATGCTACATGAGGCAAAAATCAGTTTCCATCAAAGAATACAAAAATTATGATTATGTTTGCATTTATTTCTCTTTGTACAAGTACTTTTGAGGCCTTGAAAATGGAGGTATAGTGCAGTGGCGGCTGGTGAAAAAAAATCTTGGTGGGGCTGATGTGCCAACATTTTTCCGTGCCTAATCTAGCATAAGCATTAAAATGAACAGTTGGAAAATGACTACAGGTCCACAATAATAATTTAATTTCAGTTTCCAGTTTCACATAAGAAGTAACAATTTACAGCTATATTAGACTTTATGCTATCAAATACTATACAATCAAGGGGTAAATTGTCCCTCCGGAAGGATGCTGTGCAGCCTCTCCAATAAGACACCAGCTGTTGAATCCGCACAGCTGTTGCGTAGCTTGATGAATCCATAGAACTGCTCCTGTATATTGTTGCGTCCATCAATGTACCTCAGTACCAGGACTAGCTGACATCATGTCCCCACATTGCTTATTCAAAAGCACCACAAAATTTAACACAACTGATTATCTTGGATAAAATATTACATTTTCTATCTACCTCTTCATTGTGCCTTCTTTCAGTAATGTGGTGCCCATTATCTAGCTGCGTTGCTATGCTAATCTTACCGAGCACAGCTAGCTTTACGCCATCTCTCTTCCTCATCGCCGTATTTTTTTTCTCCCGATGTAGGACAGAGTCTGGGAGTCGCTCTACGAAATAAAACTACCGCTGGCCCTTCATGTAGCTCTAGCTCTTAAACCTTCACGCATTTTACGTAGCAGTTGGGGCGACATTTCCAGCGCCCCATCGGCGTTAAATTTGGTGACGTTGATAGGCCAATTATCAATCATTTTTACCTAGCAACCATAACCGGATTGGCTATTTCACTACAGGTCAGGGGCGCTTTGCCGAGCGCCCCGTGAGAGAACAATGCACTGTAGGTCGCTGGACATTCACTGTTTAATGTCAGTTGGTGGAAATGTTGTTTAAATTATTTAAATTGCATGTAGGCAAACACATACTATTAAGTAAATCTGATGCTGATCAATAAAATAAAATACAATAAATATTTTTCCCCTCCACAGCTGGTGGGGCAGAGCCCCAGCGCCCCCTATGGGCCAGCCGCCTCTGGTACAGTGCTTAAAATGACTGTCATTCCTAAATAGTAAAAAGCATCTTTTCTTGAAACCCGTTAAATTAAAACTCAATTTTGGTCTAATTTTGACTGTTTTGTTTCAAATCCATGGTGGTTTAGTAAAGGAAGAAATCATAAAAACACTGTCTGAATTCACAAACCAGTCAAGTATCTGTTAACTGCCATCAGGTTAACTATATGTTGTAACACAATCTTGCAAAACAGAGGAAGCCTTCCTCTGAAGGGGATGTTTTGAATGTGTGATGGAAGTGATTGCTTTTCAGTTAAACCACCTGATATAAGGACCTTGGACTGCTTTACCCAGATCAGCATGGCCTTATGGAAAGAAAAAAAATGTTACCCACCTCTGTTCCCTAAGCCATATTTAACATCTGTTCCGGCCTCTATGTGTCTCCCTCCATATAATATTTCAAAGAACTACAACATGCACTTTTTTCTTGATACATTTTTTCAGGCTGTGTGAACAAGTCCACCCAGCATTGGAAAACCAAAACAGGTCACTGAACTGAAAAATAAGTATTTGAATGAGGTTAATAAGAGGATTCTGGTCAACACAACCTGCATATAGATGCATCGCATCAGACAAGTACAGTTTAAAATAAACATTAAAATGCATCCAGGTGTCTTTGATTATCATCTTCCACCTCTGCAAAGAGAAGCTTTTGAAATTCCACCTCAAAGTGCTGCTCTCACATCGGCAATATGAGGAAATGTGAGCTTCTTTTGAAAGCAGTCTCATGGTGTTATATTCCAGTTTAAACGCCTTGCCTTGTTGAGGCGTGCTGATAATGATACTTGTTTTGTAGACAACAAATTCCTCCATCTCTGAAAGGACAAATGTTTGATAAGGGGGAGAGAAAGCATCTATACGGAATCTCTCCAAATCCCTTAAGAATCCTCAGCCCTGGCATGAATTTTAGTTCGGGAAGCTGAGATGCCTTTTTCTGAAGCTCAACTCCAACAGTAATAGAAACTTTGAGGCTTTGGGTGATTGTCCTGCTTGACAATACAGCCATGAGACGGATTAAGCCGCCTGTCAGAAACAACCTGGCTTTTGTTCTTTTGGTGCTTGTATTCCATAATGCTGCGGATCCTAACAGTGTTTCACGATCTGATAACACTGTCAGAGGAGTCTGTGCTTGTGGTCAAGGATATCTTTTTATCTGATCTTGTTGAACAAACTTACTTGTTGGAGCTTGGCATTAAGTTGGACATTTTAGAATTTAAAAGCCCCAAAATACAACCAATTACTGCAGCTTTTCAGAATGCAAGAGAGTTTCCAGAGCTGTCTGCCTTTTTTCTTCTTCTTTTTTTTTTTTTTCCACATCATGTGGTCCATAACGCCTTTAAATGAAAGATCTGCAGCTATTTTCATAATGACCATTACATCCTCCTGGAAGCAGGGTCCAGAGCAGCTTGGCTAAGCTCATTAAGTCTTAATAACTGAGGGAAACAAAACGTCATGGATGACCAGTAATAAGCAGAAAAGATTCAGGGGAACTTTTTGAAAGTTTACTACCAGAGAAATAGGTTCCTGACCCATCTTCAACAACTCTACCACCTTCCTGACTTTAATTTTTAAGATCAAAAGGACATAATGTCATTTTGCCTTTATTTTTTTTTCTACCTTTGAGTGTACAGATGACATGACATCTGTATGGTAACTGGATTCTTATCAGTTATAAATATAAAACTCAAGAAACTAGCCTAGCCAGCTATGCCCTATTGATTCACTTTGTGAAAATTCTCTCTTGTGAAATGAATCAGCCAAAGAAACTTTCAATTGGTTTCAGAGAAAGAATATAAAGCTGCTGGAATCACGTGACTTGAATGCAATTGAAAATTCATGGAAAGAACTAAAGATCAGAGTTCATTGAAGAGGCCCACAGAACCTTCAAGACCAATTCATGTGAGTAGTTTCTCCACGCAGGAGGCGTCTTGAAGCTGAAATGATCAGCAAAGGCTTTTGTACGGAGCAGTAAATACATTTCAGTGAGTGTGTTTCAATTCCCTGTGTTATTTCACATTATTACACAACAAACTTAGCTTATGGACATGTAATTTTTTCACTACTTTGCATGTGTGGATTGCGTGGGTTTTTACCAGCAAGTTTCGTGTCAATCGCGACGTTAGCAATGTATTTACTCCCAAAGATGGTGACATGTTATTGACCTATTATACCCGCTTGCAGATTTTAAACGTCTGTTTTGATGAATTTTCACTTGGATTGGCCAAGCAGACCAATCACATTTGTTGTGGTCTGCGTCAACCTGACACGTAGAAGCAAGCACACAAACTAGCTTACAACGTGGTGTTCGCCACTGCAATGTCGATACACCGTTGGTTTGATATTGAAGCGTAAGTCAGGCTTTAGTTGATTTGTTTGGTGCCACGGGCTAACCTGATGAAATGCTTGCAAATACAACGTTATATTGCAGCTACATCGTGTTACTCTTGTTAGCGTAGCAGAAAACAGTCTGCGGTCATTAGCTCGTCACACAGTTTGTGGCGGTTTTTAAGATCTTTGATTTTTCTAATAGACAATGTTTGTCAGTTAGCTTACATAGCTTTAGTAGATGTGAAACAGGAGCTATTATTTTTTCTGAAATATTTTTAGCTCTTAGCTAGTTAAGGTATGCTCTATAGTCAACTACTAAGAAACTGCTAAGTGCAGAGTTTTTAGCCAAGATGTTAGTCCATGTTTGAATGTCTTGTGACGATGTTGACAACGGCAGATACATTTCCATGATCACGTAAAGTATATTAATTATGACTAATATTTTCAACTGTGGTTAGACCATGTTTGTGATGCGCTGCTGCACTTTATGCTGAGGCCTGTTTGTCCGTATACCGCAGAAATGACCTGGATGTCTGTTTTTCTTAGAACAATACTGTCTGAAAGCGCATCCAGAGATGACAAGCTGAACATTGTGAAGCTTTCAAACAGTCGTAGCTGCTTATGCAATCACAGCCGTTTATATGAACAGACAAGTGCAGAGCATAGCGCGCAGAACAATCAATGCAGATCAGAGGTCGGTACATTAAAAATGAGTGAAGCAGCAAGTGCATCTGAGATTAATATGAGAAGTTTTAAAGTATACAGACAGTGTAAAAATAACTTTCCCATACATGTCATGTCTTTTGGTTTTGCTTTAAATCACAGAGCATGTTATTGACAAAATCCGAATGATACCAATTCCTAGAATAAAAATGACTCCGCCTATTCTTCTCACACTGCAAATTAATTCTTCTAAGTACACTGTATAATACTCTTCTGTATAATCATAGCACGTACAGCTCTTTCAAAAGTACATTGCTGCATTATTGATGAGACTTCCAGCAGAGACCAAAGACATATATTGTGCACGATCTCAACCAATCACAATCACACACACATCTACGAGCCTCTCGGGATTCTTCAGTGTTCGGAAAGGCAGCCGCAACCTGGTGTGAACTGTTGCGTGGGAGGGGAGATGCACAAAAACAGATTCAGCATCTTCGTACTAGGGACCGGAGCGCGACGGTAACCGCTCAGACGAGGTCAGAGGTTCCTCTCCTTCGCCAGTCCTCAGCAAGAGATTGCAAACCGAAGTTGATCAGATGACATTTAAATAACAGATTTGCTTCTTTCAGTCTTAACCGTAGCTGCAAATATACCTGAGGAAGGAAAAAGATAAAATCAACTGAAGGGGATCGGACGGCATGAATTCATCCGAAAGCAGAGTCAAGTGGTTCATTTGGGTTTCACGGCGGATAGAAACATCATCATGCAGGAGTGCACATCATCATCATAATTCTCCATCTCCCGCGACAATCCAGGCGTTGGGATTATAACGTCAGCCATTGTCATTCTAATTCCCACCATCTGCAGTTTCCATGGTGAAAGCGGAGCCCACACACGGGGACTTGTCAGCAGTCATGAATAATTTTCGTTGAACTCCTGCCTGTGAAACGGAGGAAGAAAAGCATCGTAGCAGTGTCCATCCGGCGTTTCTGCCGCACAGCAGGGCATCTCAAAAAGCCACTTTTGTTGTTGTTGATTTGAATTTATATTGTGCACTTTTCATATTTATGGCTGTCAGGGCATCTCAAATGTGAATACAAATGCTCCATAAATGAAAGAAGTGGTCTCAACTCCTGTTTCCCGTCTGACTCCCTCTGGTGTGTTCTAATGCCACGACGCTGTCACCTCAAATGCCCCGGACTGAAAGCAAACAACACACTATGAGATTTGATTTGGTGCAATACAATTTGTTGTGTGCACAGAGAATTGCCAACAGGGTAGGAAATCTGATCAGCGGGGCTAAGTTGTCGACCCTTGCTGCAGCAAATGAGATCAGTATTTACTCTAATTACTTTCTGCAAGCAGCCGTCATTGGCAGAGCTGCAGATACGGACAGACAGCTGCTGATGGTCTGATGTTGCGTGCTGCTGAAACAGACTCCTGTCATCTCTACGCCTGCATGGATGGCAGTTTTTTTTTTTTTAGTCTTCAAGAAAATTAGAGGGAAAAAAGTGTTTGCGTGCAAGATCTGAGATTAAAATTGACGAAACTGACATTAATGGACGATTATCATCTTAAAACCTCAGCAAATATGCTTCACATGAACGTTCAAACGCTGAATGTTGAATGGCATTTATAATGGCTGAAGAACGCAATGGTTCGCAGTTCAGAGTAACATGTTTTAAGAGGAAATAAAACAACTGGAGCTGCAAACAGATTGCTAACACAAGTCCTCTAACACCATTAATTACTGTGTGTACAAAATGTTTTCAGTCAAACTAAAAAAGAATCTCACCGTTCGTGATGGAATCGCCTCCATTACAAATCACGTCTCAAAAATATCCTCCATCTCAATTCGTAACGATATCGGTCGAGAGGTTAGGATGAAAATTTTCTGATTCCAGTCACCAGCTGATTTAAAGCTCATTTAATCCCTACTTTCAGCAAACATGCAGGAGACTCTGATGCACTGATTTTCTCTTATTTTGACTATTTGAACTCCCTTTTGACTATCCACTATGCTCCCAACAAAAACTACCACTTCTCTCCCATTCTTTCTATTTCTTTACTCACCTTTAAGGTATGACCTGGCACCTGCACATATGGCAGATTAGCGGAGCCCCTATCCCATTGGTTGGTCTTTTTGATCTTTAGATCAAACTGTCCCCCGTTCTGATTTGAAATCCACTGGTGACCAAACTCTCAGGGTGATTGCTTCATGTGCAGAAACTGTGCTCAACTTTAAACAACAACTTAAAAACTCACATCGATAAACCAGCACTTACCTGAATATTCTCTATCAGCTCTTGATTACTACTACATTCTTCTCTTAATGCTAATTTATCAGTTACTTGTTTGCTGACGGGTGTGCTTTGCGTAGGTTTATGTTCTTATTTCTTTTTTTTTTCAAGCACTAGAGCATGAAACAATAGTATAATGGTACAGCTAAAGAGAATAAAACTTCTAATGAAAAGACTTGTTTACTTAAACTTGCACTGTAATGACCTTAAAAGCAGTTACTTCTATATGAGCTTTTATTACAATGCAGAATAAGAGAGATTTTCTTGCTTTGATGGATATAGTCCTTAACAGTTTTAACATTTTGTTTCTCTGCTGTAGGCTTGAATTCACTCAGATTGTCTCAAATAGGAGCAAAATAAAATTAAGAAAAACAAACTAAAAATTTTTTATTATAAATTGGGTAAATTCATGATTGTAGAAGTGCTACAACTGCAAATGCTGTGCAGCTAAAACTAAACATTATGTGCAGCTGACACACTTACAACAAGTCTCCAGTTTCTCTGGAGGGAAGCAACTTTTGTAATTTTCTTTAACGTAATAAGGAGAGCTCTGCGGGTACCAGATCCATTGAGCATTCCCACGTTGCTCTTTACAGAGATTTTGCTGTGAAAGCGCGGCCCGGCTTCTGTTTTCCATCTAGAAAAGCATTTAGTTAAGCCACGTGAAACTACAAGTTTAAGTCCATTGTGCTAGACACAGAAACTGAAATGAACTGTTTAATGGAGTCAGATAAAATATGGAAGAATAGGTCTTTTGTTGTTGCTGCTTCAGAAGATGAATAAATGCAGAGCTGTACGCTATTTGGTGATGCTGTGTGACACTGGAGTAGATGGAACAAGACACTCAAAACTCTGCTTAGACCGATGTAGCTGACATTTCTTCTCTGCAAGTAATGTGGCCGTTACCTGTCAGTTTATTATTGTCAGTACGCTGCTTTAATAGACATAGGCCCCAATCGTACACTTCTTGCTAGCCGCTACCCACAAATTGCGGGTTTAGAAACCTCCGCTAAGCACTATTGCAATCTTCCGCTCTCTAAAGCCGCTACCCATTATTCCGACTTCCTTACTCACATTGTAGGTGTGGCAATGGGCGTGTCTTTTGCCCTTTCCACAAACTCAGTATCTTGCGATCGCGTGTGGTCAAACCACCCGCTACCCGCATGTCGGCCCGTACAAGAGCACATCAAATGGCATCAATGTGCGTCCACCTGGTCACATGAGGACGTGCACAAACGGCTCTACTTCTCGAATTAACTCTTGTATAAAAAGCGTGATTTGGCCTCAGTTGAACCCCTGAGAAAATAGCAGAGATCATCTTAAATGGCTTGCTCACCAGTTAAACCATAGACGACCAGAGCGTTTTTACTGGGAGCGCACCAACTATCTGGGACTTTCTGGTAGCTGATAGAAATTGTCTGAGTAAAAATATTTTTATGTATATATCAGTGCAGAGGAAGAGGAGGAAGCTCTACAGCAGAGTCCCAGACAAGCTGCTCTGATCTGGATAAAAAGACGCTCCATAGCGGTTTGCGGGTAGCACAACCTGCTCTTAAAGGCAATGGCTACTGATGCACTGATTGGTTTAACAGGTGGAACGCCCTAAACACTCCTATGCATAATATAGCTGGAAGCGCTGGTGGGATAGCGGGTTTAGGAAGGTGTAAGATTGTGATCTTTGCGGGGTAACACCCCTCCTGCTACCCGCTATCCCTTAATAGCAGCTTTAGGAGATCTGGCGGAAGATCGAGCTCATAGACTTTTTAGTACAGGATTTGGTTTAAGACATTTCTATGAAGACAGGTTTATTTTATTGGGAAAGAAAAAACCAAACAAAACAACCACCTAATCATGATTATTTTGGTCAATACTGCAATTATGATCATTTAAAACAATTATCCACTGATTTATGAGGCATGTTGCACTTGATTTGAACTTCACAAAAAAAAAATGTTTTCAAAATTTCATTTTAAATAAATGAAATTTCAGTCAGAATAAAAAGGATTCATGCCAACATAGCAAATGCATCGTCGAGCTTCTCACATAATTCCTTAAACATTTTGAGCCAGAAACACCTAACATGACTTTAACATTACGTCAATATATACGTAACTTCATGTTGCATATAAAAAAGATAAAGTAATGACTCATCTATGGCCAGGTGATGCCAGTGTCTGATGTGTGAACATCATTCAGTGGCAAACTAATGGTTTTTTTTTTCTCAATTAGGAGCTTTTGTAATCTTTGGCAGCCAAAAATTGAAATTGCAATTAAAATTTGATTAACTGCACAGCCCTAACATTTAGCAATTTAACTTTTGGAGGATAATTCACACATTCACACACACACATTCTTTTCATTAAAGTCAGCTCAGTTTAGTGTGATTTATAGTCCAATTCCATTAGAAATAGTTAAATTAACTTCATTTCACTTTAGTTCAATTCAATTCACCACAATCACTCCTTCTGGAATAGTTCAGTAACTAAATCTTTGAGCAGGTCAATTTTATACAGTCTGATTCACTTATAGTTCTTTTCAATGAATTACTATTACAATCAAGATTTTTAAAAAAGGTTTTTCTGTTGACCTATGATACTTTATTTTGCAAACAGTCGCAGCACTCTCAGCCTACAATATTGCCTCAGTTCATTTAAGAGAAGAAGAGAACGTCAGCATTCTGGACACCTAAGCTGTGTGAGGACACTTAAATTCATTGACAAGGTTGGCAAATAAAATCCTAATAAAAAAACAAAACAAAACTGGTGTCCAAGTTCTTTTCCAGCTGGTGTACTTGTTGTCCAGTCTCAGTTAGACTTGCAGACTGTCATGCTCCCCTTGAGACCGAATGCGTGACCAGACGCCACGATCAGTCAAACTAAAGGCCCGTTTATACTCTACGTTTGAAACGGAGACGGGCGGAGTTTTCTGTCCGTCTTCTGCGTTGATTTCGTCCGTGTTTTGGCACGTAGCCTTAATGCTAAATATTACCGACGAAATGGACTGCAGTTGTGGGGGCAGTAGTGAGCTTAATGAGTCAATTATTAACCAAATACAAGAAAATGAATAAGAAGGAATTTTGATCAAAAATAGAGGAAAAACTTCGAGGTGCAGCTGTGCAGGGCTTGTCATATATTTTATAGATTTATATAATCTCCCCCACCTGATGAGGTGGGCTGCAGGGTGAAGGAGACTATCAAAAGTTTTCATGGACATTCGGAAATGTTAGGATTTTGGATTAACTCAGAACTGTTTAACTGATTAAAGCTAAACTTTTATTGCTTGTGGCGATGCTGGCTGCTTTTATGACAGTGAGTCCTCAATTTTGCTGCTTTAGGTTTTACTTACCTAAACGACTGGAACATCCTGACTTCCTGACCTGCTGTCTTCCAAGGAAGTTTGTGACAGCATAGATAAACACATTTTAGGGACATCTCATCTCCTGGACAAACAACACAACAGCATATGTCTGGATTGTGATTCAGAGCTGTTGGCCACCTGGATTCTAAGACAAAGGACAATAAACTCAGAAGAATGTGAGGATCCGCCTTTTTAGAGCTTTAAAAATAGATGAGACTTCACGATTCTGTGTGCATTTTCCTGGCATCTCTTGTGTTCGGAAGATGTACCATCGGCCGATTTAAAATATTCTCCATGGCATATTGAATCTTTGTATTCATCATTGTATATTCAACTCTTTAATTGGTCTTTGTTTTTAGTCTCTTTAATGGCACCAGATAAAAGAACACGGAGAATTACTTTCAGTAATATTGAAAATGATGTTTGTTGTCAATTTTGCGTGTGAGTAAAAGTAGAGAAAATAACTCCCCATTGATGTAGTGACTTTCATTTAGTGGTCTATACCTGCTTATTTCTGTTTTAGAGTGATGGGGTCTGCTGGTTAGAATAGTCAAATTTAACTAAATTTGCAATTGAGTTCAGTTGAATTCAATTAGATGGAGCCCAATTCAGTTTCAGTTCTTTAAACTATTACATGCCAGTTAAGTTCAGTTCACTTCACTTCTTTTCAATTTAGTTCTATTAATTTCAATAAAAATAATGCACATTTCAGTTTAGTAGGTTGGATACAGTCTGATTCAGTCATCTTTTTTTCAGTTCAGCTGAAAGATGTTGGTTCAACTGCAACGTTTCAATTCAGTTCAGTTTAAAAACAGTCCAATTCAGTCCCATATTTAATCAGTTTTAATTAGAATAGTCCTGTTCAGTTCATTTGAATATATATTCAGTTTAGTTCACTTCAGTCCAAATAGATTTCAGCTCAGTTCTGTTAAATTTAATTTATTTCAGTTGAAGTATTCTTCTTCAGTTCAGTTAAAACAATAATTTTAGTTCAATACAGCATGGCAGCATGACAAATTATTTAAATGAAAGACAATTAAATTCAATCACATTACAAAGTGATTTAGCAAAAATAAATAAATTACATTTGAAGATTCTTTTACACGAGGTAACCTTTACATTCAAGTACATTTGTTTGATGACTGGAGATGAAAAATTTCTTTGTCCAGATTTCAGTCATGTTATTCATATTCAGAAGGATGTAAATTACTTTTATGAAATCAAATATTTTCTGAAATAAACATCCCTACAAAAACTTTCCACTTCACTTGAGGCTCTTCTGTGTTTGGCATACTTATTGCACAAAAAGCTCTGACTAAGCATAGTCAGAGCGTTTGCCAGGTTTTTTCTTTTTTTTGCCATGCTAATGCTAAGCAGATGATTTGTTTTCAACTGCACCAACAATTGGCTCACATTCATCTTGAATATTCAGCGTGTGTTTAATGACAGTTAATGTCAGGATGGCAATGAAAAATTACAGCGCAAGATGGAGATAAGGCCGACAGGAGATGCTTTCGACAGTTTGAACTGTATGAATGTGCTCAGACTGGCTCATGCTCTCTAATCTGCTGATTGACTGGAAATTTATTTAACTGAGAGAAAACTTGACATTATGTCTGAGAGCATGACGCAGATTGATAATAAACCTGTCTGCTCTTGTATCTGTCATGTAGCACAGCTGTGGCAGTGCTTGATCTAGAATCTGAAGTTTAAAATGATAACCCTGCATAAGCTAGAATTAGATAGACTTATGAGCTCTTAATGTATGACACTAAATGTATAGTTCTTATACACTGTTGTGCCATTTGCTGTTTTGCTGATACAAATCTTACAGAAATCAATTTCTTTCATTACCTTGGTTTCATTACTTTTATTTAGATTAATCAGTTCTGAATCGATCCGCTGTGAAAATAATTAGCAAATTATTATTTTGACACATTTAGCTCCATCTCTATTATCTACATACATTTACGTGAACAAATATAATGTCATCAAGTGTAATGATCAGTTTTAGCCCTTTTCCACCGCTAAAATCTCCACAACTGATCAAAGTTGCCACGTTGGTGCCACTGTTTGTGAAACTTACTGCCGGTTTATCTGACCAATAAGCAGCAGGGAAAGCTTAAGGTGTTTTGAGTCCGTGTGGATCAATTTGGATGAATTTTCTCTTTCTGAAGTCATTCTGCAGTGGCTTTAAGTCAACATTTAGGGTCACTGTCCTTCTGTAAACGTGGCTATTTACGTACCCTTGGCATGTGGTCCAGGGTCTGAGGCATCAAAACAATCCCAAGTCATGACACTCCCTCCATTGTACTTTACTGTTGGGATGATGTTTTGATGTTGGTTAGCTGGTATTTTTGCATCAAAACTAGTGGTGAGTAGTCCTCCCAAGCAACCTTTCAAATTACAAAACTGCTTCCTATCAGCCTTTTGAGTTGCTAAGATGGTCTCTGCCATGACTACCCTGTCTATTCAGTGACTTGCATATGGGTACAAAGATGTTTGCCAGTTCCAATGATCTCCTCAAATGTTTATCCAATACTTGTGCTTTCTTCTTTTCCACATTGAGAATTCTCACTTGTACGTTTGGAGTCATCTTGGCTGTGTAAGCATTTCCCAGAAGGCTAGTCATCTGATTGATCAATGACTAAACTCTTCAAGATCTCTTTTTTGCAAGACATGTTTCACATCAACAGATGTTTCTTTTGAACAAGAAAGTTGTTGTTGTTCAATTAGTCTCATCAAAACTAATTTCTTTGGTTGAACTCCAGTTGTGCAAACTATTGACTTTAATTTGTTTTTTGTTTTTAAATAATTAGTCTGTGGGTTCACTGACTTTTTACTCACTTTTCCTCCACACTGAATGTTTAATTGGTGAGTAGGGAAGTTACAATGTGTTTTCTCTTATTGTGACTGTAATGAAGATCAGATCACATTTTTTGCACATAAATGCAAAAAACCAAAAACAAAAACAAAACAGTTTATTATAAGGGGCTCACATAATTTTTGCCTGAAAATGTAACTGTATAAATTAACAAAAAACCTTTAAAATGTTAGATTTGATGTTCATTAGAGGCTGGAATCGACATGGGGGTAAATAGATTGGCTTTGTTGACAAAAGAGCCATTGTGCTAATGAGCGGGGATGGGGATGTCTTCTAATTAGGGACTGACAATATGGCCATAATTTATATCTCAATATATTTCTTTATTTTGGTTGATATGATATAATTCCAATATTGAGATGAATAGTACGGAAACCACAGAGAAACTGCCAATAATGTCCAGAAAGGATGACTGTACCCATAAACCTCTGAGAAATGAAATGGCAAGGCAAGTTTATTTGTAGAGCACAATTCATACACAAGGCAGTTCAACGTGCTTTACAGATGCATAAAATCACAAGAAGGCAAATAGTCATTCCATAAATCATACGAGCATAAAAATAATCATTAATGAATTTAATTATAAAATTAATTTAAAAAGAAGAATAAATTAAATTAAATATGAATTAAAAAAGAAGGGCGGAGATAAAATCCTTTCAATTGTCATCTACACATCTAAACAGAACTGTTTTCAGCCTGGATCTGAACATTGTCAGAGTTGAGGTCTGTCTCACATCTGCTGGAAGACTGTTCAAGATTTTAGGAGCATAAAACTGAAACACAGCTTCACCTTGTTTAGTCCTGACTCTGGGCACCAGCAGGAGACCACTCCCTGAGGTTCTCAGAGTCCAGGTTGGTTCATATGGATCTAACATGTCAGAGATGGACATTGGGACTAGACCATGAGGAGACTTGTACACAAGTAGAGCTTTTTTGAAGTCTATTCTCTGAGTGACAGGAAGCCAGAGACCTCAGGACTGGACTAATATGGTTGTATTTCCTGGTTCTAGTCAGGACTCGTGCAGCAGTGTTCTGGATGTACTGGATGTCTTACAGTTTGTTTAGAGAGTCCAGTGGGCAGGCCGTTACAGTAGTCTAACCTGGTGGAGACTAACGCATGGATAAGTCTTTATAAATCTGGTTTAGACACAATTTTTTTGATTCTGGCAATGTTTTTAGACGGTAAAAAGCTGCTGATGTTATTGCTTTAATGTAGCTGTTCTGGTCTGAATCCAATATTACCCCTAAATTTCTGACCTGATTTTAAGGTTCCAGAGAGAGAGTCAAATGCATAAAACATGCCAAATGCTTAAAACCTAATACTATAAAACTATAGAATACTGAAAAAAAAAAAAATCAATGTTCAATTTTCATTTAAAATCAGAACCAAGAAATGTGACATTACCATCAAACAAACAAACTCCTTGGCATTGTCATAATGTATAAAAAAATATAAATCTGTATCAAGGTCATATCATCAATACTGAAACATTTTCTATATGCAGCGGGGTAGTTTATGCCTCCAGGCTTCTGTACAGGTTGAAATGGGGGACGTTAATTATTGGGTGGTGCTTACTCTGACTGTATTTAGACAGGGAGAAGTCACTTAACTGTGCGTCTTTTTGTTCTCCCATTTTGTTGGCGGAGCCAACTTTCCCGTGATACAGCTTGTAACCTGTCTGGTCTTAGACGTGTGGTCTTTTGACGGTTGTCTGTGGTTAATGGCTAGCTGTCTTTACTTTAGCTACTTAGCGGTTAGCACTGTCTTGACTTCTGAGCTAACAGTACAAAGTCATTTTTATTTTTAAAACTTTCTGTTGTTGCTGTGCTGTTAATTGTTCAGACTATTAAACAGCTGTGAATTGGCCTGGAAGAGTCTCAGGATGCAACTTAGTGAAAAAGCATTCAGCAGCTCCCTGGGTTATCTGGCTAATGACCTCCAGCTTGTCAGCCACTTGCCCTTGCAGCAGCCGGAACAGCAATGGGACCCACCTCGGAGAAAGCCTGGAGGAACCAAAGGTCGTGGTCAATTAGCTGAGCTTCACTTTATCAAGGGTTGTGCTGGTGCTCAGTCAGAGCTCTCCAAGTCCTTATTTCAAATGTTGTTTTGGTAGCGACAACAGAAATAACGATTTGATCAGACGGAATGGTAAGGTAAAGATAATATTAGTTAGCATCATACGTTATCATGAGCCAAGCCAAAGTGGAACAAAATAACTTTAGCAATGTAAGAAATAAGCTTCAATTGTCTCACAATGGAACATTTGTTGATTTGAGCTCTCAAACCAATCTGGGCCAGCTGTCACTTGGGGTCAGCTGCCAGCCACTTTGTCACATATCAACAATAAAATGAATAAAATGCTAACTCATAGAGCTAGTTCAGTTTTGAGTGTTTTGAACAAATCATGGTAGAGGCAATTAAGAGACCAAAGAAGGTAATGATGCCAAATTTTCGAATACCAATGTGCACTGTTTGCTAAAAAATGAGTTCTTCACAGATCCTTGTATTGGTTGGAAACGTAGTTGGCAAGAATTCTGTAAAAATCCAAAGATATATTCAATTCGGTTCAATTTAACTTTATCTGTATAGTGTCAAATACAATGCAAATTGTCTCTAGGCGCTTTTCAGAGTCCCAGAGCATGACCCCTTAGTAAATACGTTTAACTATAGCTAACACTTCGCGGTTAATGGGGGCTGTTAAGTGAATGGTGATGTACATGTTCCACTTTTTTGGCAACTGTCATCAGTTTACGACGGCGTTCCGGTTTTCCAGAGGCACTTGGCGATGGGCGGAGTCCTTTGGGATCCATTTTGACTTTAATACGGCACTAAACCTTTGTCTCACGAGACAACCGACTGCACAGTAAAGCCCGTCATAGCAGCCAATCACAGGCCTCGATTTTTGTTCATTGGGCATGCCGTTTAGGCTCTTGTTGCTTCCTGAGACTTGTTCTTGATGTGATGTGTTTCGCTTCAACCTCGCACGTTTCGTTTGAATTTTTTCCATTTTTTTTTTTCATGAATATTTTTGAAACCTCCTCAATGTACTGAGACCGCGAAGTGTGAGGGATTACTGTAAATCTTAAAGAAACAGTGACAAGTAAAAAAAAAAAAAAAAAAGATCTCCCTGAGTCCTGAGTGGGAGAAAAACCTTTTTGGCCAAATGATGGTGAGGAAAAACTCCCTTTAAGCGGGAAAAAACCTTGAGCAGGACCTGGCTCATAAAGGGGGACCTTCCTGCTGGAGACCAGCCGGGTATCACTGACTCAATTCCACAAAACATCTGTATTTATGTTAATATGCTTGTCATGCTGTCACAAAATCATGTATTGATATTTGTGTGAAAGTCTTATTTTACCTGCTCAGTCGACACATTAAGTTCTCCTGGGGTTACCGTTGTCCCCTTGTTCTAGTTACCAGATTGTATAAACACATTCACA